>JAWPEI010000016.1:600000-907500 GCA_035578085.1 Solanum pinnatisectum
GAACTAGGATCATTCAGTTTTAGTTTCCAAATGATCTTATGTTAGAATGGAAGGGTAGTAACTCAGTGCCTATAGATTGATTTATCTCTTACCTTAAGACAATGAAGATGACCTCTAAAAGGTATATCTATCATCTTTTTCAGCTTAAGGATTCGAACTTTGAAACCCCAACTCTTGAGTCAGTCTTAGTAGTAAATGAGTTTCTAGAACTGTTTCCAGAAGATCTTCCCGGAGTTCCTCCCGAAAGAGAAATCAACTTTGAAATTGACCTCCTCCTAGATACCCAGCCCATTTTGATTCCTCCTTATAGAATGGCTCCATCTAAACTTATGGAATTGAAAGAGTAGCTGAAAGACCTTCTATAAAAGGGCTTAATTTGACCTAATATCTCTCCATGGAGTGCTCCAGTGATGTTTTTGAATAAGAAGGACGGTTCTCTCAGAATTTGCATTGACTATCGCCAGTTGAACAAGGTCATAATAGAGAACAAATACCCTACCCCTAGGATTGATGAGTTGTTCGACCAACTTCAGGGTGCTAGTTATTTTTCTATCTCAGCATGTTATGTTCATGATTAGTACTTGGTCATTGCATTCAACTCAGTTTTCTTTTATAAATCGTTATTTATGTTCTGTTCAGATTATCATTGATCACTTACACTTCGTTTAGTTTACATATTTGTTCAACTATTATCTATATCCTGCATGCTTAGTACATTCCAAGTACTTACGCATACTCTGTGCTACATCCTTTCATAATGTTGGTTGTCACGACCCAAGGGTACCCCTAGATGTAACATGTCGTATAGAACACCCAAAGGACTTCATACAAGCCACTTAGTCCTCAAAACATAAGAAATTGAACAATAAGAGTTAAACATATTTCAAGTCTAAAAAGTTTTTCATAAACAAAAGAGGAAGTCTAGACACATTGTCTCATCATAGCCATCTATTATAATATAGAATTAAATTGGACCTAGCCCATACATCATGTCAAAAAGGAAATACTAGAAATGGAAACTAAAATAATAACTCCGTCCTCGAAGCATGAGGACTCACCAAAGCTCGGAATCTCAAGATCAACACCTACCCAAGAAACTGGCCCTTACTGCCGGAGCCTACATTTTGGACAAATGTAGGAATAGTATGTGTTAGTACAAAAATGCACTAAGTATGAAAACTATGCATAAATACATTTCAAACATGCTAAAAGGGATATTTCATTTCAAAGCATGCAATTTACCAAGTTTAAACATCATCATAGAGATAGTTGGAAAACATAAGTCATAACATCATCTTCAATACAAGCTAGCATCATCTTTAAAGCCTTGGAACAGTACGAGATACTTCCTTAAGCTTATCTTAGTTCATCATTAGTCTTGATGTGGGAATAAGACTTAACCGGCAAGAGATCCTATGAGGTTTAACATGGATTCCGGTGAATCCCTCACTGAAAAAGAGTGGTCTACTTGCCTAAGGTAGAACCAGTAACTCTTAGATTAGGTGGATCCACTAGCTAATAACCAACGGGGGCACATAGTTATGGGATAAGGAGATTTCTACTAGAAACCCAGACATCAACTCTGAGAAGGCTTCCATCTCATGAGACGTACTTGGGAAATTCAGACTCTACTACGTGAGAGTTCCCATTTGGAAGCCCAGACTCAACTTCGTGTAAGCCTCCATATCATTTCAATATCCACTTGGTGCTAAACATAAATCCCACGATTAGTTATTACATCTTAACTCAACTCATTTCTCATGGAACGAAATCCTTGACAACCAATCCAAGTTAGTTCATTATGATAGATCATTAGATCATACAGGAGCACTCATCACCATCCATGATCACTTTTACTATTAGATTCAATTAGGTGAGAAAAGTCTTTCAACGTGTGAATCCTTAATATTGTGAGAAAAAATTTTACATTAATGTTCATATGAGTTCATGAGAATAACCTTTCAATCAGCCCAAAACAACAACATAGTCATTGACACTTTACTCTTAAAGTGTCCTTAATGCATTCACATAGATTTCACAAAAACATGCATAATCTCATACTTACTCTTTAAGGTCAAAACCTACTTTCAATCACCACATCTAGAATTCAAACATTAGACATAGATTTTATTATAATTTCATGTGAATCTATCACCTCATGCATCAATTCATAAAATTCCTCTTTCATCAAAAAACACCCACATTATAAGATTATAATTGAGAAATATGGGAATTACATGGGATATTGGGGGATACATCATAAAAACCATAGGAAATCATCAATTTATGCTTAATATAACATAATTCAACCATTAGAATCAAGTTTGAAAGGAACCCATGACTTTTGAATCAAACCCTAACAATTGGGGATTTCTATCTTTTCAAATTAGATTTTGAAGGAACTCCATGGATGGAAGATATCCATAGATGAAAGCTATCATACCTTGACTCCAAATACCAGCCTTCAATGGAGGAACTTGACCCTTAGCTTGAAACCCTAGATGAATCCTTCTTCTTTTTCTTCAAGTTTTCTAGAGAGAGAATACATGGGAGGAGATTTGATTTCTTTTGGGGAATTTGGAAGAATAAATTAGATAGGGTGAATTTGTGGATAAAAAGCCTTATATCGGGGGTCCTAGACTAAGGTAAAACGACGTAGTATAGGAACTAATTAATTAGGAAAATACCCAACTGCCCCTAAGTAAGCTGTCAGCTGTCACCGACCTACCAGCCAACGAACCCAGTCGACGGGCCATGGAGGTGAACCATGGTTGGTAGTCAAAGAATTTTTCCTGGATCCACGAAACCACTATCGACGGACTGTGGGTTGACCTACAGTATGTTCTGCATGTCCGCCAGTAGATTCAGAGAATTTGGCCCTGACCTACGATCACTGGACCATGGGGCGTGGACCGACCCATGGTCCGTAGGTCCCGCCGTGGTCCATGCCTAGACGATTCCTAAGGCACCTATCAATGATTATGAGAGAAACTAACAACCCAACCTAATCAATGCAATGCATACAACCGAGGAGGAACTATTGACTACAAGTTAGGACGTTCTCAACACATCACAAAAGGGGTGAATTAACTCTATCAGCCCATTATGCATGTAACGCACATAAATAAGGAGGGAACATCAACTCCAAACTCAACATACTCAAATGCAACACAAGGAAGTAGGAAATACATCTAGCAACCAATCATGCATGTAACTATCAACTTTTCTCATGTTCTATGAGGAACTACCTTCCCCAAGATTAAAAGCATGCTCAACAAAATCTCATGGAGCCAATATGCCATTCACTCTCAAATGCATAGCTAAAGCATGTTCAATCAATTATCTCATGACGTCTTTAGGCAACTCGTACTCAATGCACAACAACATAAGGAAAATAAGTCATATAAGCCATTTATTTCAAAACATAAGCTTTTCCATGAACATGCATAACATTAGGAAATCATGGAAACACATAAATCACACATGACTCCTATACATAAAATAACCAACAGGAACTCATTACCTGAAGCTAGAGTAGAAGTAGAAGGAAAAAGATGAGGATATCGGTACATCATATCAGCCTTGTCTTCCCAAGTAGCACCCTCAACTAAATGATTCCTCCATAACACTTTTATGAAAACAACTTCTTTATTTCTCAACTTTTTAACTTGCTGGTCCAAAATCTCAACCAGAACTTCTTCATAAGAGAGACTTTCATCAACTCCCAACCCTTCTAGGGAATTATGAGCGTCGGATTCCAACACACTTCCTAAGCATAGAGACATGGAAAATTGGATGCACCTATGCTAACTTATTTGGCATATCTAACTCATAAGCAACCTTACCACCACGTCTCAAAATTTAACATGGGCCTACATACCGGGGACTAAGCTTCCCTTTCTTTCCAAACCTCATCACACCCTTCATAGGTGAGATTTTCAAGTAAACTCAATCGTGAACTTCAAACTCAAGGTCCCTTCTTCTAACATCGACATATGACTTGTGTCGACTTTGAATTGTTCTCTACCACTCTCTAATGAGCCGGACCTTTTCTATGGCCTCATAAACTAGCTCGGGACCTATCAAAGCAACTTCACCCATCTCAAAGCAACCTATAGGAGATCTACACCTCCTATCTTAGAGAGCCTCAAATGGAGCCATGCCAATAGTGATAACTATTATTATAGGAAAATTCAATCAATGGCAAATGGTCATCCCAATTACCCTTAAAATTGATCACACAAGCCCTCAACATGTCAAAAGTTTGGATAGTATACTCATCTTGCCCATCGGTTTGGGGATGTAAAGTTGTGCTAAGATTAACCTTGGTACGAAGACCCTTTTAGAATGACTTCCAAAATTGAGAAGTGAATTGGGTACCACGATCGAAATAATGGAAAAAGTCACTCCATGCAACTTTACCATTTCTCTAAAGTACATTGTGGAATAGTCCTCCGCCGAATAAGAAACCTTCATGGGAAGGAAATGAGCCGACTTTGTCATCTGATCTACTATCACCCATTTAGAGTCATTATTTTCGGGTGCGAGCCAAACCAAGTATAAAGTCCATATTCAAGCCTTCCCACTTCCAAGTATGAATAGCAATATCTTGGGACAAACCTCCCGGTCTTTGATGCTCAACCATAACTTGTTGACAATGGGACACTTGGCCACTAATTACACAATATCTTTCTTTATCCCATTCCACCAATAGACTTCTTGTAGATCACGAGACTAAGCACTACTTCTTTCAATTCTACCAAAATTGGATCAAGACTGTGCTTAGCCTTCACATCCATCACAAAAGACAATTCAGAACCATTATAAACCATAACACCGCCCTTGGTAGAATCTACTAATTTCACACCTAAGCGGGCCAACCTATGAACATCTCAGACCAACTCTTTCTTTTCTTCATCTACATGAGCTACACTACCCATAGACAACCTACTAAGAGCATCCGCTATCACATTAGCTTTACCGAGGTGATAAAGGACACTCATGTCATATTCTTTCAACAACTTAAGCCACCTTCTTTGGCGAAGATTCAAGTCCTTTTGACTAAACACATATTGTAGACTCTTGTGGTTGGTGAAAACATCAGCATGAACCCCATACAAATTATGTCTCTATATCTGTAAGGCAAACACAACCGCCGCTAACTCAAGTTCATAGGTAGGATAATTCTTCTCATGGATTTTAAGTTGCCTTGAAGCATGGGCAATTACCTTACCATTTTGCATAAGCACACATCCCAACCCAACTCTAGAGGCATCACAATACACCACAAAACCATCCATACCTTCCGATAAAGTCAACACCGGAGCGGAAGTAAGTCTAGCTTTCAACTCTTGGAAACTTTTCTCACGAGCTTCCGACCATATAAATTTAGCTTTATTTTCAGTCAAAGCTGTCAAAGGAGAAGCAATGGAGGAAAAACCTCAACAAACCTTCTATAGTAACTAGCAAAACCCAAAAAGCTTCTAATGTCCAAGGGAGATAGAGGTCTAGGCAACTCTTGACCGCATTCGTCTTCTTTGGATCTACCTCAATACCCTTGTTTGACACAATATGCCCAAGAAAATCGACGAACCTTAACCAAAATTCTCACTTGCTAAACTTTGCAAAAAGTTGTTGGTCCTTAAGAACTTGCAACACAATTCTCAAATGGTCAACATGCTCATTATCACTTTTTGAATAGATCAAAATATAATCAATAAACACAATTACGAACATATCAAGGTATTGTCTAAACACCATGTTCATCAAATCCATAAATGCCACTAGAGCATTAGTCAACCCAAACGACATTACCAAGAACTCATAATTACCATACCAGGTTCTAAAAGTTGTATTTGGAATATCATACCCTCTCACCCTCAATTGGTGATAACGTGAACTAAGACCAATCTTAGAGAAATTACTAGTCCCTTGAAGTTGGTCAAACAAGTAATCTATCCATGGAAGAGTATATTTGTTCTTAATGGTCCCTTTATTCAATTGACGATAATCAATACATATTCGAAGAGACCCATCCTTCTTCCTAACAAACAACACGGGAGAGATACTTGGTCTGATGAAACCCTTATCCAACAAATCCTTTAGTTGCTCTTTCAACTCTTTTAACTCCATCGGAGCCATTCTATAATGAGGAACAGAGATAGGTTGCGTACCCAGGAGAAGGTCAATATCGAAGTCTATTTCTTGCTTCGGAGGAATACCAGGTAAATAATTGGGGAATACTTTCAGGAATTTATTAACTACGGGCACCAACTCAAGAGTAGGGGTTTAAGAATCTACATCCCTCACCCTAACAAGATGGTAGATACAACCTTTAGAGATCATCTTTCTAGCTTTAAGACAATAGACAAATTGACCTCTAGGTATATAATTTCCTTCCTTCCACTCTAGGATAAGCTCATTTGGAAACTGAAATTTGACCACTCGATCTATGGAAACATAACAAGAATGCAACCAATCCATCCCAAGGATAATATCAAAATCTATCATGTCAAGCTCTACCAAGTAAATAAGAGTAACTCTATGGGATAGGGAAAAGACGCATTTTCTATAAACCCTCTTAGCCACCACAGAATCACCAACAAGAGTGGAGATGGAAGAAAGTTCTAACAATATATCGGTGAGTACATTAAACCTCATGTACACATATGGCATCGCAAATGACAAAGTAGTACCGAGATCAAGCAATGCACATACATCAAATTGAAAGACTTTTAACATACTGGTAACTACATCTAGAGAACTCTCTTGGTCACCTCGAGTTTGGAGAGCATATAAGCGATTTTTCTTTGGAGCATTGGAATTCGAACCACTAGGAGGAGCTTGCTTGGCCTCTCTCCATTTTTCCTTAAGCACCGGGAAATCTCTCATAATGTGAACACTCTTGCCATAACCTTAGCAACCATCTATGCTGGCTAGGCACTTACCATCATATTGCCTTCCACATTTAGAGCAATTTGACGTAGCCAAAGAAGAACCAACTCCATTTCCTCCTTGAGGTTTAGGGTTAGACACCCTATCCTTATTAGACCTATTGGAGGAACCTTGACCAGAAAACCATTGTCAAAATCTTGGTCGACCTTATCCATCAAAATTTGCATTAGAAAAGTTTTCATCACTGGTCCTAGCCCTTTTTACCTCCCAAGACTTTTCCTTGAGTTTATCCTCCCAAATTTTTTATGCATAGACCATTAGATGAGAGATATCCGTGTAACCAATAAGCATGGTGATACAACACTCTTTCACCAGTATATCGGATATACCCGTCACAAACTTACTCATATTAGCCCTAGGATCCGCAATCATCATTGGAGCATACTTAGGCAATTGAGTGAAGTTTACGGCATACTCCTTCCCACTCATACTTCCTTGACGAAGGTTAATGAACTCTTGCACTTTTGCTTTCCTCATATCAAAGGGAAAGAACCTATCAGGAAAAGCAAATTTAAACACTTCCCACTCTACGGGACCCGCTCCTACCGACCTTGCCTCTTTCCATTGGTCGTACCACACTTGAGCAAAACCCATCAATTGATAAGTGGCCAATTTCGCCTTCTCTTCTGGAGACACCTCCATAATAGCAAGCACCTTATATACCCCTTGATAAACTCTTGAGGGTCCTCCTCAACTTTAAAGCAATAAAATTCTTGAGGGTTCATCCTTATAAAGTCCCTTACCCTTGAAGCCACCGTACCCACACTTGAGTTTATGGGGACTACCACCTCTCTATTGGCTTGTGTCGTAATAGCTTGGGACAACATTTGAAAATCTAACCTAACCTCCGTATTTGTTATGTTCTCAGCCAAAGGGTCCATCGGAGCTTGGGGAGGAGCTCCTTGTTCCACATTGTCACCCTTCCTCCTTCTAGCAGTCCTTCTAGTATTCATATCCTAAAGAACATAGGATAAGGATTAGGAGAGAGACTTAATAGAGTTAAACTCTATGGCACAACTTTAGAGTAATGAAAGAAGTGGAGTTTCCTAATCACCTTGTGGCCTCTCATTCATAAATGTCACGCGTTTCACACTCATGAACAAAACTCTACTAGACGTGACTTATGCGACATAATCCTAGGGCCATTCTAAACCTTGTTCTCTGATTACCAAGTTTGTCATGACCAGGGGTACCCCCTAGATGTAACATGGCATATAGAACCCCTGAAGGACTCCATACAAGCCACTTAGTCCTCATAACATAAGAAATAGAACAATAAGAGTGAAACATATTTCAAGTCTAAAAAGTTTTTTTATAAACAAAAGCGGAAGTCTAGACACATTGTCTCATCATTGCCATCTATTACAATATAGAATGAAATTGGGCCTAGCCCATACATCATGTCAAAAATAAAATACAACAAATGGAAACTAAACAATAAGTCCTTCCTTGAAGCATGAGGACTCACCAAAGCTCACTATCTCAAGATCAACACCTAGCCACAAAACTGACCCTGACTGCCGGACCCTATATTTGGGAAAAATGGCAAGAGTATGCGTTAGTACAAAAATGCATGAAGTATTATAACTATATATAAAAATATTTAAAACATTCTAAAATGGACATTTCATTTCAAAGCATGCAATTTACCAAGTTTAAACATCATTATTGAGATAGTTGGAAAAGATAAGTCGTAACATCATCTTCAATGCAAGCTAGCATCATCTTTAAAGCCTTTGAACACTACGAGATACTTCCTTAAGCATATCTTAGTTCATCATTAGTCTTGATGTGGGAATAAGCCTTAACCAAAAAGAGACCATGTGAGCTTTAACATGGAATTCGATGACTCCTTCACCAAAAAGGGGTGGTCTACTTGCCTAAGGTAGAAACGATAACTCTTAGCTTAGGTCACTAGCTAATAACCTAAGAAGACACATAGTTATGGGATAAGGAGATTGCTACTAAAAACTCGGACATCAAATACATGAAGGCTTCCATCTCATGAGACATACTTAGGAAACCTAGACTCTACTGCGTGAGAGTTCCCATTTGGAAGCTCGAACTCAACTTCATGTGAGCCTCCATGTCATTTCAATATTCACTTGGTGCTAAGCATAAATCTCACAATTAGTTATTACGTCTTAACTTAACTCATTTCTCATAAAAAGATGTCCTTGACTACCAATCAAAGTTATTTCATTATGATAGCTCATTAGATCATGTGTGAGCACTCATCACCATCCATGATCACTTTTACTCTGAGATTCAATTAGGTGAGAAAAGCCTTTCAACCTTAGAATCCTTAATATTGTGAGAAAACCTTTCACATTAATGTTCATATGAGTTCATGAGAATAACCTTTGAATCAGCCCACAACAACAACATAATCATTGACACTTTACTCTCAAAGTGTCCTTAATGCATTCACATAGATTTCACAAAAACATGCATAATCTCATACATACTCTTTCAAGGTCAAAACCTACTTTCAATAACCACATCTTGAATTCAAACATTAGACATGGATTTCATTATAATTTCATGTGAATCTATAACCTCGTGCATCAATTCATAAAATTCCTCTTTACTAAATAAAGACCCACGTTATAAGATCATACTTGATAAATATGGGAATTGCATGGGTTCTTGGGGGATACATCATAAAAACATAGGAAATCATAAATTCATGCTTAATATAACATAATTCAACCATTAGAATCAAGTTTGAAAGGAACCCATGACTTTTGAATCAAACCCTAACAATCTTGGATTTCTATCTTTTGAAATTGGATTTTGAAGGAACTCCATGGTTGGAAGGTATCCATGGATGTAAGTTATCATACCCTGACTCCAAATGCTAGCCTTCAATGGAGGAACTTGACCCTTAGCTTGAAACCCTAGATGAGTCCTTCTTCTTTTTCTTGAAGTTTTCTAGAGAGAGAATATTTGGGAGGAGATTTGATTTCTTTTGGGGAATTTCAAAGAATGAATTAGATAGGGTGAATTAGGGAGTAAAAAGCCTTATATAGGGGGTCCTAGACTTAGGTAAAATGACGTAGTATAGGAACTAATTAATTAGGAAATGACCCGACTGCCCCTAAGTAAGTTGTCAGCTGTCACCAACCTACCAACCGACGGACCCAGTCGACGGGTTGTGGATGGACCTACGGTTTGTCCTGGTGAACCGTGGTTGGTGATTAGAGAATTTTTCTTGGACCGGCAACACCACCATCGACGGACCATGGGTGGACCTACGATCCGTCATGCACGTCCGTCAGTAGATTTAGAATATTTGGCCCTAACCTATGGCCATTGGACCACGATGCTTGGACCGACCCATGGTCCATAGGTCCCGCCATGGTCTATACCTGGATGATTCCTAAGGCACCCATCCATGGACTCACCTACGATCCGTGTCCAACACCACGATTCTTGGTTGGCCCTCGTGGATGGCACCTGAGAGTTATGAAATATGCTAACATCCCTCTTTCAACATCCAGATCACGCTTAGATCGACTTTCATTTCATATTCAGCTGCTTCAGTGGTGAGTCCTCTTACTTCGAGGAAAACAGACTTGCATTTGATTTTTAGTCTTTTATTCAGTTTTCAGTCTTGCTGGAGTTAGTTGTGGGCATGTCCCAGCAACTCTAGTTAGTTAGAGACTTTTCATACGTAGTACTAGAATCAGCTTGACTTGTTAAGTTTATCTTTCAGTCTTGTCAAACTCTTATTATGTTTTTATACTTCAAACTAGTTAGGCATTCCCCACTTTAAGATAATAATTAATTTAGCTTCTACATTAGTTCATGATTTCATTTAGATATCTTTCAGTATACTTATGATATGCCAGCTTCAGGATTAGCTTGGGGTTACTCGTGATCCTAGGTCACGTAGTACGTCAAGGGGGTAGCCTCCATGCGTGACAAATATGGTATCAGAGTATTAGGTTTAAAAGTCCTAGGATGTCCAAAATTCGAACTAAGTAAAGTCTCTTTCATGGGTGTGAAGTGCACCACATATATGAGGGGGAGGTTGTGAAATGTTTTAAGAACAACTTCACTCTGTTTGCTACTCTTATTGTGCTTGAGGCATGCTTCAATTTCTCCATTCTAATCTGTTATTATGTGTTTTAGATCATGGATCCTCGTAGATCGTACAGATGGAATGCTAATGCAGTTCCTCCAATCCCGAACCAGGAGGTTACTAACGTGGAATTTAAAAATGTGATCCAACTTTTGGCTCATAGAGTGGCCAATCAGAACAATCAACATGCTCCAGTTCTTGCAAATGCTAATAGTGGATCAGTGACAGCTAGGGTTTGAGATTTTATTTGAATGAATCCGCCTGAGTTTCTAGGATCGCAGATTGGTAAGGACCCACAAAACTTCATTCATGAGGTTAAGAAAATCTTTGGAGTAATGCAAGTGACTAGTAATGAAAGGGTGGAGTTGGCATCCTACCAGCTTAAGTATGTGGCTCACATTTGGGTCACTCAATGAAAATAAAACAGGGGTGAGGATGCAACTCCTATGACTTAGGAATGTTTTACTGGAGGTTTTCTGGATAGGTTCTTTGAGAGAGAGTTGAGGAAGGCTAAAGTTGATGAGTTTATAAATTTGAGAAAAGGTACAATGTCAGTCCAAGAATACGGACTTAAGTTCATCTAGCTTTCCAAGTATGCTCCACACATGGTTGTCGATCTAGGGGCACAAATGAGTAAGTTTCTATTTGGGGTGTCCAACTTGGTGAAGACATAGTGCATGAATTCTATGTTGTTAACGGATATCAATACCTCTAGGCCTATGACTCATGCTCTGCAATTAGAGGGGAATAAGCTTAGGGAAATGGCTAAGGACAACAAGAAAGCTAGAATAGGGAATAATGAATACTCTTAGCAAAAATTAGATGGTGGAAATCGCTCCCAGTTTTAGCAAAAGTCTACAGCCTCAACATCTTCATCTGTTAGTGCTTCATCCCTCAAGTTTTAACAGGATCAGAAAGGTAGGGCATCATGCTCTAAGTCTCAAATGTGTACTTCAGGTAACAGGACTTTCTCAACTTGTCCAAAGTGTGCACCATCTGGGTGACTGTCTTGCAGGCAGGGAAGGATGTTTTGGGTGTGGTTAGTCTGGCCATAGGTTGAAGGAATGCCTTTCTTCCAGGCAGGGGCAAGGAGGTAACAACATTAGGGCTCAGTCTACAGCACCCACAGGTCGTCCAACTCAACAGGGTGCTTCATCTGGTATAGGTAGCGATCAGTGCCAGATCAAGTTATATGCTCTCTAGGCTCATTAGAACTAGGAAGATTCTCATGATGTGGTCACTGGTACATTACAAATCTTTCATGTAGATGTGTTCATAGATCATAAGAGCCTCAGGAATGTGTTTACCCAGAAAGAGTTAAATCTTTGTCAGATGTGATGGCTTAAATTTCTCAAGGACTATGATATAAATGTGCTTTACCATCCTTGTAAGGCCAATGTAGTGGTTGATACTCTCAGCAGACTGTCTATGGGTAGTGTAGCACATGTTGAGGAAAAAAGAAAGGAATTAGCAAAAGACAGCCACCGACTTACTCACTTAAGAGTTGGTCTTACAGACATGTCAGATGTTGGTGTGATAGTTCAGAATATATCAAAATCTTCAGTGGTAGCACAGGTTAAGGAAAAATAGGATAGTGATCCTATAGCACTTCAGTTGAAAGGTACAGTTCATCAATAGAAAGTTGAGGTTTTATCCCAAGGGGGAGATGGTGTGCTTCATTAACAGGGTCGCTTATGTGTTACTAATATAGGTGAGTTGAGGAAGCAGATTCTTACAGAAGCTCATAAGTCTAGGTATTCCATTCATCCAGGTGAAACTAAGATGTACCATGATTTACATGAAGTCTTTTGGTGGAAGGGTATAAAGAGGGACAGAGCAGATTTTATGGCTAAGTGTACTAATTGTCAACATGTTAAGGTTGAACATCAGAAACAAGGTGATATGACTCAAGAGATTAACATTTCTACATGGAAGTGGGAAGTGATAAACATGGACTTATTTATAGGTTTACCTCGAACTCGCAGACAACATGACTCCATTTGGGTGATAGTAGACAGAGTAACTAAGTCCGCTCACTTTTTCGCTATCAAGATTACAAATTCAGTGGAGGATTACGCTAAACTCTACATTAATGAGATGGTTAGGTTACATGGGGTTCCTTGTCTATCATATACGACAAAGGTCCTCAGTTTACCTCTCATTTCTGGAAATCATTTCAGAAAGGTCTTGCTACTAAGGTAAATCTTAGTAAAGCATTTCATCCACAGACGGATGGTCAAGGAGAATGTACCATTCAAACCTTAGAGGACATGTTCAGAGCTTGTGTGATCGATTTAAAGAGTACTTGGGATGATCACCTACCTCTCATAGAGTTTGATTGTAAAAATAGCTATATTTCCAGCATGTAGATTGCTATTATGAGGCATTAAACAGGCATAGATGTAGATCACCGATTGATTGGTTTGAAGTAGGTGAAGAAGCATTGATTGGGCCAAATTCGGTTAATGAAGGTATGGAAAAAGTTCAGCTCATCAAAGATAAACTTAAGAGAGCTCAAACTCATCAAAAGTCTTATGCAGATGTAAGAAGAAGGGATTCATAATTTGAAATCAATGATTGGTTTTTCGTGAAGGTGTCAACTATGAAGAGGTGATGAAATTTGGCAAGAAAGAGAAGCTTAATCCTATATATTTTTCACTAGTCTTGCTAAACACAAGTATGTGTAACACCCGTATTCTAGACAGACCAGAAATACAAATTTCAGAAATATCAGGTACCACCAATGGTGCCTCCTATAGACTGTAGGTTGACTCATGGACCATAGGTGGGGTCCATGGTTGGCCACCTGTAGCCCCTCCCCAGAAACCCAAAAAAATTCTTCTAAGGGTCGACCCACGATCGGACCTACGAACCGTAGGTTGGACCATGGGTCATGGTGCTCCGTGGATCAAGACCCCCAGATACCAGTACCTGAAGCCAAATGACGATTAACCAGGATGGACCTTGGGTCCATCGATAGTCCATTGGTCAGCTTCGTCGATGGCCCCGACAACTTTTAAGTCACGGGTCTTTTGGTCATTCCCCTATGGGTTGGACACCTAAACTACGTCGTTTAATCCCTAAACTACGTCGTTTTGTTCAGTTTTAGCCTAGTAACTTAATCAGGACCTACCCTAATCGATCATTCTCCTAAATTAATCAAACTAGAGCAGAAAGAAGAAGAGGCACCAGTTTTCCCAAGAATAACCAGCAGGTTTCCTTCAAGTTCTTGCCTAGAAATCCAAAGATTTCTTCATGGAATTCATCACCAAGTATGTAGGATTTCACTAGTGGGTTCCTTTCACCCATTAGGTCCCTAGATTTCTGTCAGAATCTTGATTACCTAATTATTGCTTAGACCTAGGGTTTCTAGAACATCAGATAATTGTTACGATTTAGCTGTTACAATACTCCAAGTAAGATTATCATGATTTAATAATAATGTTGTTTAGTTTCTTGCATAAAATTCAAAACCCTAGATGTGTTGATTCGTTTAGTTCATGAACTACACTTGTTAGGCCAGTTTATATAGATATACATACATTAGTTTTCAAATGTTTCATTATCAGTACTTAATGTTGCATTTTCAGCTAGCATGTCAGAATCTTGAGCTATCCAGTTTATTTCAGTTATGTTGTATGTTATACATTCTATTGGGAGTAGGCTTAATACCGAGTTAGACAAGGTTCAATCACCCTCATAGTCCCAGAACTATGTCCCCCCGTAGGTTAAGTCCCCTCTATGGGCATCATATTTAGTGATCACACCTGTCATGCCTCTATACCCTTGGCAAGGTATATTGGGTCCTTTGATGGGGGAGATACATTAGACTCCACGTTTAGGTCACGTGGTTTTATGTCGGTTATTAGTAGCTCCCACAATCAGATTCTAGTGCATTGATCAGGTTACTATTTACATTCCAGTATTCAGCATCAACATGTTATGTATTTGATCATTGCATTCCATTAGTTCAAATTATGTTTGTTCAGTATTATGTTTGTTCAGTATATTCATAATGTTTATCTTATATCATTGCTCAATATGCTTTATTTCAGCTATGTATATTTTTCATCTTTATCCTATCATGCATGTTCAGTACCTTTTAAGTACTGGCGCATACTCTGCGCTACATCTTCTCGTGATATAGGTTCAGTTCCTTAGCATTCTGATCACGTATAGATCGGTTCCCGATCTCGAGTTCGGCAATATCAGTGGTGAGTCATCATTCTTCGAGGACTATAGACATGTTTCCTTTTTGCATTCAGTCTTTCAATTTCAGTTTTGCTAGAGTTAGCTCGGGGTATATTTCAGCATCTCTAGTTAGTTAGAGGCTTTTATTCAAACATAATTAGATTTAGTGTTAAATTTGAGTTTGATCTTTCAGTTGTTATTGATGTCTTAGTCTATTATATATATTCAGACTTAGAATGGGTATTCCCCATTATTTCAGTTTATGCTATGTTTTAAACTTCCGCACTATACTTCTATTTTAAGTAAATCTTTAAGTATGCTTATGCTATGCTAGTTCAGGGTTATCTTGGGGTCACTTGTGATCCTAGGTCCCATGTTACATCAAGGGGGTAGCCTCTGGGCGTTAAAAACTTGGTATCAAAGCTTTAGGTTTAAGCGTACTAAGATGTCTGAAAAGCCGCACTAAGTAGAGTCGCTTTTATTGGTGAGAAGTGCACCACATCTAATGAGGGGGATGATACGAAGGGTTTTAGGAAAATAATCACTTTCTTACTAATCTTACATGCGTGAGTATGAACTCTATTCAATATCTTCCTAACTCATGCTCTTCACATTTTGGAAAATGCCTCCCAGAAGAGCCAATGCAGGGAATCAACCAGCAGCTCCAACAGACCCATTGAATAAGCAAGTCATGCATGCCATGTTCAGGGTTGCTTTTCAAGTACTTGTTTCGGCCATGACTACTAGGTCAATCAGTAGGGTGTGGTCCCAACTCTACCATAGACTAACATAGTTACAGTAAGAATCCAAGACTTTACTCAAATAAACCCTATAGAGTTTCATGGATCTAAGTCAGAACAAGATCAACAAAAGTTTTTGGATGACATCTAAAAGGTCAAAAACATTATGGGCGTCACTCAAGTGGAGAGTCCAGATTTTGTTGCCTATTTGTTGAAGGGAGTGGCCTACACTTGGTACCAAAAGCGAAAGGAATCTTGTGGTATTAATGCATGTCTAGAAACTCTTTCAGAACCCTTCTCAGTCTCTATTCCAGTTGGTGACCCAGTTATAGCTAGACGAATATAAAGAAATTGTCCTGTCACAGTCTCTCAAAAAGTCACCTCAGTAGATCTTGTAGAGTTAGAAATGGTAAATTTTGATATCATTCTAGGCATAGATTGGTTACATTCTTGTTATGCCTCAGTCGATTGTAGAACTAGGATTGTTTGGTTTTAGTATCAAAATAAGCTAGTCTTAGAGTAGAAGGGTAGTATTTCAGTGCCTATGGGTCGATTTATCTCCTACCTTATAGCCAGAAAGATGATTTCCAAAAGGTATGTCTATTATCTTGTTCGGGTTAATGATTTAAACTCCGAAACCCCAACTCTTGAGTAAGTCCTAGTAGTAAATGAGTTCCCATAAGTATTTCCAAAAGATCTTCCCAGAGTTCCTCTCGAAAGGGAAATCGCATTGGAATTGATCTCCTTCCGGATACCCAGCATATTTTGATTCCTCCTTATAGAATGGCTCCAACCGAGTTTAAGGAATTTAAAGAACAGTTGAAAGACCTTCTAGATAAGAGTTTCATCAGACCTAGTATCTGTCCATGGGGTGCTCCAGTATTGTTCGTGAAAAAGAAATATGGTTCGCTCAGGATGTGCATTGAATATCATCAGTTCAACAAAGTCACCATCAAGAATAAGCATCCCATCCCTAGGATTGATGACTTGTTCGACTAACTTTAGGGTGCTAATCATTTTTCAAAGATAGACCTCCGATCAGGTTCTCATCAGCTCAGAGTCAAACATAGTAACATCTCGAAATCAGCCTTCAGAACTCAGTATGGTCATTATGAATTTGTAGTTATATCATTCAGACTAACTAATGCTCCTGCAGCTTTCATGTATTTGATGAATAGGGTGTTCAAGTAGTATTTGGACTTGTTTGCTACCATCTTTATTGATGATATCCTCATTTACTTTAGGAGTGAGGAAGAACATGTGACTCATTTGAGAGTTGTCCATCAAACTCTCAAAGATCGCCTGTTATTCACTAAGTTCAGTAAATACGAGTTTTGGTTACAATTAGTTGCTTTCCTTGGGCATATAGTATCTAAAGAAAGGATCTAAGTGGATTCTCAGAAGATAGAGGTAGTGAAAAAATGGCCCAGACCTACCTCTCCTACAGATATCAGAAGTTTCTTGGGTTTGGCTGGTTATTACAGAAGGTTCGTTGAATGATTTTCATCCATAGTTTCTCCACTGACTAAGTTGACTCGGAAAAAAGTTAAGTTTCAGTTGTCATATGATTGTGAGAAGAGCTTCTCAGCATTGAAAACTAGGTTCACTACAGCTCCTATTTTGACTCTACCAGAGGGCTTAGACGGTTATGTGATCTATTGCGATGCATCTATAGTCGACCTAGGTTGTGTCTTGATGCAGCGAGGTAAGGTTATAGTTTATGCTTCTAGACAGCTTAAGGTCCATGAGAAGAACTATCTGACTTATGACCTCGAGCTTGCAGCTGCAATATTTGCCCTAAAGATTTGGAGACATTAATTGTATGGTGTGCACGTGGATGTGTTCAAAGACCAAAATAGCCTACAGTATGTGTTCACCTAGAAAGAATTAAATCTTCACCAGAGAAGATGGCTTGAGTTCCTCAAATACTATTATAGGAATGTGTTTTATCATCCTGGTAAGGCCAATGTAGTAGCTGATGCTCTTAGCAAACTATCTATGTGTAGTGTAGCACATGTTGAGAAAGAAATGAAGAAATTAGCGAAGGATGTTCACTGGGTTTCTCTCTTAGGAGTTTGCCTTATAAGCATATCATATGGTGGTGTAACAACTCAAAATGGGTCAGAATATTCATTGGTAGCAGAGGTTAAGGAAAAACAAGACAGTTATCCTATACTGCTACAATTGAAGGGTGCAGTTCATCAGCAAAAAGTTGAGGTTTTCTCCCAAGGGGGGGATGGTATGCTTTGCTACTACGGTCGTTTATGTGTTCATAAGGTGGGTGAGTTGAGACAGCAAATCCTTATAGAAGCCCATAACTCCGGATATCCTATTCATCCAGGCACCACTAAGATGTACGGTGATCTGCGGGAAGTCTTTTGGTGGAATGGCATGAAAAGGGATATTTAGGATTTTGTGGCTAAATGCCCTAATTGTCAATAGGTGAAGGTAGAACATTAGAAACTAGGAGGTATGACACAAGAGATCAACATTCCAACGTGGAAGTGGGAAGTGATAAACATGGACTTCATTATAGGTTTACCTCGTACTCACAAACATCATGACTCCATTTGGGTAATAGTAGATAGAGTTACTAATTCCTCTCACTTTTTGGCTGTTAAGACTACAGATTCTGTGGAAGACTACGCCAAGCTTTAAATTAATGAGATAGTAAGGTTGCATGGTGTTTCTTTGTCTATCATCTCAGATGGAGGTCCTCAGTTTACCTCTCATTTTTGGAAGTCATTTCAAAAATGTTTTGGTACTCAAGTTAATCTCAGCACAACATTTCCCTCACAAACGGATAGTCAAGTAGAGTGTACCATTCAAACCTTAGAGTACATGTTGAGAGCTTGTGTGAACGACTTAAGGGTAGTTGGGACGATCACCTTCCTCCTATAGAGATTGCCTACAATAATAGCTACCATTCCAGTATTTAGATGGCCCCTTATAAGGCATTGTATGGGCGTAGGTGTAGATCTCCAGTTGGTTTGTTTTAAGTAGGTAAAGCAGCCTTGATAGGACCAAATTCAGTTCATGATGCTATGGAAAAAGTTCAGCTTATCAGAGATAGACTTAAGACAACCTAGAGTTGTCAGAATTCCTATGCAGATGTAAGGAGAAGGGACTTGGAGTTCCAAATTAATGATTGAGTTTTCCTGAAAGTCTCACCTATGAAGCGGGTGATTAGATTTGGCAAGAAAGGGAAGATCAGTCCTAAATATGTAGACCCATACATAATTTAGAAAAGGAAAGTGGTTTATGAGTTAGAGTTGCCAGCAGAACTAGCAGCGGTGCATCCGGTCATTCATGTTTCGTTGTTGAAGAAGTGTAAGGGTGATCCAACATCTATAGTGCCATTGGAAAGTGTGGAAGTGAAGGATAGTCTCACTTATGAGGATGTGCTAGTTGAAATTCTTAATCATTAAGTTTGAAGGTTGAGAAACAAAGAAGTCACTTAAGTTAAGGTTTTATGGAGGATTCAGTCCGTAGAGGGAGCTACTTGGGAAGCAGAAGCAGCCATGAAGGCCAAGTATCCTCATCTCTTTCCTTTCGATTCCATTTCATCTTAAGGTAATAGTTCCTCTCCAGTATTTCAGTTACGCATGCATAAATTCTATTTTAGTATCATGTTCCTTTATTTATACTTGCATTTTCAGCGTATTTGCATGTTCTTGGAACTTAGTTCAGTTAGATTTCAGTTTCCAGTACTTAGTGATAGGGTTTGCATCTTGTTCCCTCCATATTCAACTAGTTTAGTCTCCATTCGAGGATGAGTGTTCCCAAGGGGGAAATAATGTAACACCCTATATACTAGACAGACAAGAAATGCAGATTTCAAAAGTTGCATGTGCCACAAATGGTGCCACCTACAGACCCTAGGTTGACCCACGGACCGTAGGTGGGGTCATAGTTATCCACCTATAGCCCCTCCCCAGAAACACAGATAATTTCTTCTAAAGGTTGACCCACAACCGGACGTATGGACCATAGGTTAGACCATGGGCCGTGGATCAAGACCCCCAGATCCCAGTCTTTGAAGCCAAATGATGGTTGACTAGGACGGACCATGGGTCCATCGACGGTCCTTCGGTAACTCCATCGGTGGCCCCAACAACTTTTACGTTAGGGGTCTTTTGGTCATTACCATATGCATTGGACACACAAACTACATCGTTTAATCCCTAAACTACGTCGTTTTGGTCATTTTTAGCCTAGTAACTTATTCGAAACCTACCCTAATCAATCATTCTCCTAAATCAAAAAAATTAGAGAAAAGAAGAAGAAAGAGGCGCCAATTTTCCCAAGAACAACCAGAAAGTTTCCTTCATGTTCCAGCCTTGAAATCGAATGATTTATCCATGGAATTCATCACCGGGTATGTGGGATTTCACTAGTGGGTTCTTTTCACCCATTAGGTTCGTAGATTTCAATCAAAATCTTGATTCCCTAAATATTGCTTAGACCTAGGGTTTCTAGAACTTCAGATAATAGTTGTTATTTAGCTGTTAGAATACTCCAAGTTAGATTACCATAATTTCTTAATAATGTTGCTTAGTTTCTTTCATGAAATTCAGAACCTTAGATGTGTTGATTTATTTAGTTCATGAATTACACTTGCTAGGCTAGTTTATACAGATACACATGAGCCAGTTTTAAAATATTTCATTATCAGTACTTAATGTTACATTTTCAATTAGCATGTCAGAATCTCGAGCTATCTAGTTTATTTCAGTTATGTTGTATGTTATACATTCTATTGGGAGTAGGCTTAATACTAAGTTGGACTATCGCCAGTCACCCTCATAGTCCCATAACTACATGCGCCGGTAGGTTAATTCCCTTCTATGGAAATTATATTTAGTGATCACGTCAGTCATTCCTCTATACCCTTGGCAAGGTATATTAGGTCCTCTCGATAGGGCGATATATCAGACTCCACGTTTAGCTCACGTGGTTTTATGTCGGTTATTAGGAGCTCCCACAGTCAGATTTTAGTGCATTGATCAAGTTACCAGTTATATTTCAGTATTCAACTTCAGCGTGTTACGTACTCGATCATTGTATTCAATTAGTTCATATTCAGTATGTTCATTATATTCATCATGTTCATCTTATATCATTGCTCAGTATTGCTCAGTATGCTTTGTTTCAGTTATGTATATTGTTCAGTTTTATCCTATCATGCATGCTCAGTACCTTTAAAGTACTGACACATACTCTACGCTACATCTTTTCGTGATGTAGGTTCTAGTCCTCACTATTCATATCACACATAGATCAGTTCCCGATATCCAGTTCAGCAGTATCAGTGGTGAGTCTCATTCTTCGAGAACTATAGACATGTTTCCTTTTTACATTCAGTCTTTCAGTTTCAGTTTTGCTAGAGTTAGCTGGGGGTATGTCCCAACATCTCTAGTCATTTAGAGGCTATTATTCAGACATAGTTAGATTCAGTGTTAGATTTGAGTTTGATCTTTCAATTGTTATTGAGCTCTCAGTCTTTTATATATATTCAGATGTAGAATGGGTATTCCCCATTATATCAGTTTATGTTATGTTTTAAGCTTCCGTAGAGTTCTTTAATTTTCACTAAATCTTTAAGTATGCTTATGATATGTCAGTTCAAGGTTAGCTTGGGGTCACTCGTGATCCTAGGTCCCGTGTTATGTCAAGGGGGTAACCTCAGGGCGTGACAGTATGCATCAAAATAAATGACATTAAACTTATTGACGAAAGGCTTCAAGACATTATTCATCAACCTCATGAATGTTCTTGGGGAATGAGTCATAAAAAGGGCATTACAAGCCACTGATACAACCCAAACTTAGTTTTGAAGGTAGACTTCCATTCATCACCCAGGTTCATGTGAATTTGGTAGTACAATTTCGAAGATCAATCTTCAAAAATACACTTGACCCACGTAGCTCATCAAAATTATCATCAATTCTCGGAATGGGATGTCTATACTTCACATGATCTTGAGCTCTACAATCAATACAAATCCTCTAAGTGCCATCCAATTTAGGAACAAGTTTTACTGGGACGACACAAGGACTTTGACTCTCCTTGACTAGGTCTTTCTCTAGGAGCTCTTCAATTCTCTTTTGTAACTTCTTGGTCTCTTCTGAATTACATCTATCGGCTGGCTAGCTGGGAAATTAAGAACTCAGCACAAAGGCAATTTAGTTCTAAATCCCTGTCAAGGTTGTAGTCCCTTGGTAATCTCATCCGAAAAAGATCACCATATTCCTGCAAAAAAAAAAAAAGAAGAAGAATCAATACTAGGCAAAGTTCTAGTATCTTGGTTAGCATGTAATAGAAGATTGGTCGTGACAAGGTACACTAGAAAGCATTCCTCATCTAAACCGTTTAAGCACTTGAATGGCCTGGATATCATGCACATCTTTCCTTTAGTTTTATCCAAGTCATTCCCTTTTCCTTGAAAAAGTGTGGTACTTTTAGTCACAACCTCCCCTTCTTACACGCTTGTTATTTCCCAAAATCCTTCATGATTCAATTACTTGATAGGGAGTCAATGGTGCAAGTACATATCTTTGGACCTCCATTAGAAAAGAGTACTTATTGTACTTCCTTTGTGTGACATCCCTATCAAATTACCATGGCCTCCTGATAAATATGTGACATGCTATCATAGTTACAATATCATATAGAACTTCATCTTGATATTTACTAGGGCTAAATTTGATATGTGCTCGCTTAAGGACCTTCATCTCTCCACTATCATTGAGCCATTAGAGTTTCTTGAATAGGATGCTTCTCTAAGATAAGTTTCATATGATCCGCCAAGGTATCACCCACCACATTGATTCAACTCCCTCTATCTATAATCAAAGTACACACCTTATCCATGATCTTGCATCTAGCATGAAACAAATTTTCCCTTTTATCAAGTTCTTCCGTCGCAAAGACCCCCATAATTTGTCTCACAATGCAAGAGATGTTGACATTCACCTTCAATTCCTTGGTATCATCTTGCAAGGATTCTCCTCTTTTCATAAGAAAATAAAAGTTCACCCTCTCCTCTAGTTGTTCTTCTTCAAACCCAAGGATGCTTCTCCATCTCGCGCTCCTCCTTATTAATATGTTACCCATCTCAATAATGCATAATTTCTCTTCTGTTAGGACATTCACTTGCAATGTTTCCTCTTCATTGAAACCTAAAGGATTGAATAGAAGAAGGCTGAGGATCATTGGATTTCACAAAATTACCCCTCTATGGCTTGTCATCCGTTTTGGTCTAGTAGTCAATGTCATCTTGCTTGACTTGACAACTACTCTTTACTTGTTCCAGATGAGTTTGTTTCCACTTGTCATTACCTTTTCTCAATGAGGATGTTAAGGAAATCTTAGATTTGTAAAGCTTTTCCTCTTTCAAGTCTTTCTCTACCTTCAAGGCATCATTGAAAGATGATTCAAGACTTTTGTAGTGTTTAAGCTTTAAGGGCCTCAAGATGTCATGTCTCAACTTGGCTATGAACTGTATCACCGTGCATTACATTTACTCCTCAAGCTTTGACTTCATTCTTAAGTTTTTAAATTCATCATAGAAATCTTCAATAAACCTTGTACCTTGTCGTAGCATACACACCTTCTTCAGAGCTTTTTGAGGATAGTTCAGATTCAAATATCTTTGTTCCATGAGAGCTACTAACTATTGCCACGTATGGAACTCATATATGTTTTGACTCTCCCTTTCCCACTTCTAGTATACCTACCATGTAGAATCATATCCCTCAAATTGATAAAGGGAATACTTCAATTTCAAACCTTTGGAGATGTTGTTGTTTAGGAAGATCCTTTCACTTCGCATTTTCCAGTCAAGGATGTCTTCCGGGTCACTACTTCCCTTAAACTTTGGAAGTGGAACTTTAATAGTATTTAAACCTTAGTCTTGACCTCCTCAGTCCCTATACCTATCTCCTATATTGTCGTTCCTATCTCCTCTAGCCCAATACCTATCACATATATTAGAATTTGAAATAAGAAAAGATATGTGGATTATTAACATATCAATTTAGTTTATGGGAAACAACAAGGGACTTGATACCCTCACCTCCTAATTGAACTTGATCAACAATCAATAACTTTACTGAATCCATCAAACAACAACCAAATGAATCCACAAGTGGATGAACTAGATTAATTAAGCAAAGAACTTAACAAACAATCAAGAGGAGTCACTCATAATCACTACTCTAAACCAATAGGAATCCACCTATTGATTGAGAATATAATTTGGGAAATCCACCAAAATGCTTAAGCTATGGCTATCAACTACAATATCCAAGACAATTTATTAATCTATCAAAACTAAGGAATGAAATTACTAAGGAAACTATATATAGTATTGCCTTTACAGATATAGCCCAAAAGTGGCTTCTTAAACAATTTGTTAATTCATCAAAACTGATGAATGAAATGACTAAGGCAACTATTTATACTCTTGCATTTACACACAGAGCCCAAAAGTGTCTTATTTAGGAAATTGTCCAAAAGTGACCGAAATGCACTTGGCATTCCTCTAGCTAAGTTTCCAATGGTGAGCCTCACTTTGCCGCTGCACCAAAGTTGTTTGGCGAGCTATTTTGCATCGCCAAAATAGGCAGCAAGTCATCCTCCACACCGTTGCTTTGTTGGAACTCCCACACATGGTATGTCTTCTTTTGGTTCCATTCATGTTTCTCCAATGCTTCCCTGTTCATCAACATAGCTTGTAGTCCTTGGAGATCATTCGCTTTTCTTCATGTTAATGGTCTTGAAGTAAGAAGTAGCCATGCTCCTATAAAAAAAAGTATCTAGTTCTACGAAGAAATAAGTTTGACAATTATGAACTACCCTACCATCAGCGGACCTACGATTGTTAAGTTGGGGATGTGTAATAGCCTTTTATCTAAAACTATTTTCTAAGATTTGGTGCTCAATCAATATCTTTGCATACTATTATTACTTTTGACAATAAAAATAGTGTGTCAATAAAAAAACAGTGGTTCTCAAGCACCTAGCAACCTCGCCATAGAAAATGACCAAAGAATCTAGGATGTAAAGTGTCGACTGATGTAATAACAACAAAAACATACCAAGTGAAGTCCCACCAAGTGGAGTATGGGGATGGTAGAGAGTATGCAAACTACCTCATAGATGTACGGAGGTTGTTTCCTAAAAACCTAGGCTCAAGTGCATCAAACCCAAGTAAAAGAAAAAGAAACTAATGGAGAAAGAAGAGCGATCAATAAGAAAAGCAGTGTAATGTCAACGAGAGAGAAACAATGAGAAAAACAAATAATGTGAAAATTGAAATACAATAATCAACATATGATAAGAAGTATAAGGGTACGACACGACAGGCACTAAACCTATGCAAGCCAAGATAGCACTTTCTCCCTACTAACCTTCTACCCAAATACACGACCTCCACAGCTTCCTTGCTAAAGTCATGTCCTCGGTAATATGAAGTTGTGCCATGTCTTGTCTAATCACCTCTCTCCAATACTTTTTTGGCCTACCCCTACCCTTCCCTATACCCATAGGACCAGCCTCTCACACCTCCTCACTATGGAACCATCTCAACGTCTTCATCTCCAAAACATACATCTTTTGAACGTGTGAGTTCTTGACCCGCCCACTTATTAATCTAGTCCATCTTGACCAACCAAAACTCAATCCATTTAAAAGTGAAATTTTTAGGGTTAAGTATGACATCTAAAATGGCCCATGAGAAACTATGAAATATTTAAATGTAAATAACTTGTTTTTGTTTGATACGATAGAATATAGCTATAGTAAAGTAGGAAAAGAAATTTTAATATTTTTGCTTGGTATTTACTGAAATTATAAGAAAATGAATAAATTAAATTTTTGTAAGAGTTGGACAGATTGCGTTATGACCCATTGTTAAGCCTATTTTGATCCAACCATCTTAGCCAAACTAAATTTTGAGTCGAGGGAGACAATGACTCATTTAATGATACATCCCATTTGGATTTTGTACCATCAAAATCTGAACATTTAATTTTCTACCCCTAATTAACCAACGGTGTCATACATCCTGCAACCACAATTTCCACTACAATAGATATTATTTATGTGGAGATTTGTAAGGCATGGATTGTGTGTGAGGTAATTAATAATAAAGGGATTGTTATGAGGTAATTGATAATGTAAAGATGGTTCTACATGAATTACTCACTTTGAACGAACATTTTATCTTTGATTAGTTACTACCTACATTGCTAATACTCATTCTTATTCAACATTCTATTATGCTAAAAATAAAACGAACCGTCAATGGGTAATTATTTTATTTATTATTTTAACAGGTAAACATATTCCTTCATAAACATTGCCAAAAAAAGTTGCCCATATATGAGGGGTATAGAAAAAAGGTAAAGAATCTACAATAATAAATGATTATCTACAAACTGCATCCAATCTCCTCTGATCAATGGGTATTAGATTAACACATATTTACGGATATTCAACCATCTCATAGAGCAATACAACTTGCCTTCATTTAAATGTAAATGAACCAAACTTCCGCCGGTGATGGAACCATGAAAGAACATTAATGAGTGCATAATAGTTTTCTTCGATCCATCATTATTACATTGTTTAATATGTCATAAGAGGTTTTACTGATTTCCCAATGTAGAGAATAAAAGGCATTATCGAAGAATTAATATGAAACAAAGGAAAAACTTAACGTGATAATACAAAACTCCATAACCTTATTTTTTGTTATCTCAAGTCTCAAATAAATAGATGACTTAAAACTAATAACAATTGAATTAATAACAAAAACAATAATTGATCATATTAAAAAACTTGATATATGATAAAATGAACACTAAACAAAAACCCAAACTCAAGATCTTCAATTACCACATCAATAGAAATGATGAGTTCAAGAACTCCCTTCACTGACAACATTTAAATCCAATTTGAGTAACTCGAGCAGAACAAAACTTACTAATTCTATTTTTAATTTCTCAACTCACATCTTCATTGCCAACTTTTGCTCCAACATGTGTTTATCTCAGTGGTATTTCTAAGTTAGAGTGCACGGTTTTATACATTTGTAATCATTTTTTTCTTTCTCGTTTAATGCTTGAGTTTATTTATGGAGATCTTTAAATTCATCAAATATATTTGATCTGCCCTTAGCAATGCCACATTGGTGATCCTTTGGTTTTACTTTGAAAAAATTATCAATTATTTTTTCTATACTTGTGGTGTCACGCCCCGAAGCTACCCCCAGGACGCAGACACGGGACCTAGGAATATGAGTAACCCCAAGCACACCCTGCTGGCATATCATAAGCATACTAAATAAACTGAAGTAAGAAATACTATGCGGGAGCTAAATCATGAGATAAACTTAAATGATGGGGAATACCCATAAGCTTACTGAATATATAAAAACTGAGATTTTAACAATAACCGAAAAGTCAAACTCAAATACTAAAGCTGAATTTAATTATCACTAAAAAAAGCCTATAACTGACTAGAAGTGCTTGGACATGCCTAAGCTAAATCTAGCAAAACTGAAACTAAAGACTTAAAACAAAAGAAATATGTCTGCCGTCCTTAGAGAATGAGGACTCACCACTGATACTGCTAAGCTGAAGATTAGGAACCGATCTATGTGTGATCTAGAAGCTGAGGACCTGAACCTACATCACGGGAAGATGTAGCGCAGAGTATGCGTTAGTACTTGAAAGGTACTAAGCATGCAGGATAGAATAAAGCTGAATAAAAATATAACTCGACAAGCATATATCTAAGCAATGATAAGAGATAAGCATGATACTATACTTAGAATACAAAACATGAAATAACTAAATGCAATGACCAAGTTTATAACATGTTGAAATTGAAATCTGAACTGTAACTGATAATGTGGTCAAGGTAATACAATCTGACTGTGGGAGCTACTAATAAACGACATAAAACCACATGAGCTAAATATGGAGTCTGATGTATACTCCCCATCAAGAGGACCCAATATACCCTGCCAGAGGTATAGAGGCATGACTGGCGTGATCACTAAATCTAAATGCCCACAAAGGGGACTTATAAACCTACGGGATTACGTAGTTCTAGGACTTGAGGGTGACTAACCCTAGTCCACTTGGTATTAAGCTACTCCCAATGATTATGTAATTAAAAATTTATTAATGAATTTCTATAACACTAGATAGCTCAAATTACTGATATGCTAACTAAAAATGCAACATTAATGTGCTAATAATGAAACATTCAACTATAAGGCATGTATAACTGAGATAACTGACCTAGTATGTGTAATTCATGAACTAAAAAGGATACATAGCTATGGTTCTGAATTTATGAAAGAATCTACGCAAAACAATACTTTAAGCATGATAATCTGATTAGGAACATTTAAGTAACTAATTCATAATAACCTTCTGAAATTCTAGAAAGCCTAGGTCTAGGTAATATGAAGGGAATCAAGAATCTGACTGAATTCTAGGGACATAATAGGTGAAAGGAACCCACAAGTGAAATCCCAAATTCCATAGAGAAATATTTCGATTACGGTGTTGAAATTGATGAAAAGCTTTTGCATTCTTGGACTAGGGCTTGGTCGACTCTTCCTTCTTCTTTTCGTTCAACTTGGATGAATTTGGAGAATGAGTTGACTAGGGTAAGTTCTAATTTAGTTAATAGGCAAAAACTGACCAAAACTATGTAGTTTAGGGTTAAACGATGTAGTTCAGGGGTCCAACGCATAGGGAAAAGACCAAACGACCCCTGACTTAAAAGTTGTCGGGGCCACCGATGGAACTGACCGACTGACTGTGGATGGACCAATGGTCCATGCTGGTCAACCGTCGATGGGGTTCTGGGACTAAGTTCTAGGGCCTCGATTCACAGACCTGGACCACAGTCTGTGGTCTAACTACGGTCCGTGGGTCGTGCCTTGGAAAATTTTTTGGAGTTTATTCTGGGGAGGTTTGCAGGTGATGAACCACGGACCACCAGGATGGACCGTGGGTCACCCTACAGTCAATGGGTGGTGCCCGTCGGTAACACCTGCAACTTCTGAAATCTGCATTTTGCTAGTTCTAGCATACGGGGTGTTACATTATCTCCCCCTTGGGAACATTCCTCCTCGAATGAAGACTAAACTAGCTTAATATGAAGGGAAAGAGCTGCAAACCCTACCACTAATTACTGGAAACTGATTTTTGACTGAACTAAGTTCCAAGAACATGCAAATACATTGAAAATACAAGTATAAACTAAAGGAACATGATTCTAAGACCGAATCTACGCATGAGTGACTGAAAAACTTGAGAGGAAATAATACCTCAAGCTGGAATGGATTCAGAAGGAAAGAGATGAGGATACTTAGTCTTCATGGCTGCTTCTTCTTCCCAAGTATCTCCCTCTACAGACTGACTCCTCCACAAAACCTTCACTGAAGTGACTTATTTGTTTCTCAACCTTCGAACCTAACGATCAAAAACCTCAACTGGAACATCCTCATAAGTGATACTATCCTTCATTGCCATACTTTCTAAAGGTGCTATAGATGTTGGATCACCCACACACTTTTTCAACAACGAAATGTGAAAGACCGAATGGACTGGTGCTAGTTCTGCTGGAAACTCTAACTCATAAGCCACTTTACCAACTCTTTTCAAGATCTTGTAAAGGCCAACATAACTAGGATTGAGCTTCCCTTTCTTGCCAAATATCATCACCCCCTTTATAGGTGACACTTTCAAGGAAACCCAATCATCAATTTGGAACTCCAAGTCCCTTCTCCTTATATCTGCATAGGATTTCTAGCGACTCTGGGTTGTCTTAAGTCTATCTCTAATGAGCTGAACTTTTTCCATGGCATCATGAACCGAATCTGGCCCTATCAAGGTTGCTTCACCTACTTCAAACTAACCAACTGGATATCTACATCTACACCCATACAATGCCTCATAAGGGGCCATCTGAATGCTGGAATGGTAGCTATTATTGTAGGCGAACTCTATAAGAGAAAGGTGATCATCCCAACTACCCTTGAAATTGATCACGCAAGCTCTCAACATATTCTCTATGATCTAAATGGTACGCTCATCCTGACCATCCGTCTGTGGATGAAATGTTGCGCTAAGATTAACATTAGTACCAAGACCTTTCCAAAATGACTTCTAGAAATGAAAGGTAAATTAAGGACCTCTATCTGAAATTATAGACAAAGGAACCCCATGCAACTTGGCTATCTCATTAATGTAAAGCTTGGCATAGTCCTCCGCCGAATTTGTGGTCTTAACAGCCAAAAATCGCACAGACTTAGTGACTCTATCAACTATCACCCAAATGGAGTAATGTTGTCTGCTAGTACGAGGTAAACCTATAATGAAATTCATTTTGATCACTTCCCACTTCCAAGTAGGAATATTTATCTCTTGAGTCATACTTCTTGGTTTCTGATGTTCTACCTTTACTTGCTAACAATTAGGGCACTTAGCCACAAAATCTGCTATATCCCTTTTCATACCATTCGACCAAAAGACTTCTCGTAGATCGTGGTACATCTTAGTGAAGCCTGGATGAATAGAATACCTAGAATAATGGGCTTCTTCAAGAATCTATTGTCTCAACTCACCCACCTTAGGAACACATAATCGACCCTGATAGGGAAGCATACCATCTCCCCCTTGGGAGAAAACTTCAACTCTCTATTGATGAACTGAATCCTTTAGTTGAAGCAATATCAGATCGCTGTCTTGCTTCTCTTTAATCTCCGCTACCAATAAAGATTCTTACCCATTCTAAATCGTTACACCACCATCTGATATGCTCATAAAGCAAACTCCCAAACGAGCAAGCCTATGAATATCTTTTGCTAGTTCCTTTCTTTCTTCCTCAACATGTGCTACACTACCCATAGGTAGTCTACTAAGAGCATCTGCTACTACGTTGGCCTTACCAGGATGGTAATGCACACTCATATCAGAATCTTTGAGGAACTCAAGCCATCTTTTCTGGCGAAGATTCAACACTTTCTGGGTGAACATATATTGAATAATCTTATGGTATATGAAACACATCTACGTGAACAGCATACAAGTAATGTCTCCAAATCATAAGTGCAAACACCACTACTGCAAGCTTGAGGTCATGAGTCGGATAGTTTTTCTCATGCACCTTAAGCTGTCTAGAAGCATAAGATATAACCTTACCTCACTACATTAGTACACAACCTAGGCCGACTCTAGATGCATCACAGTAGATCACATAACCGTCTGAACCCTCTAGTAGAGTCAAAACAGTAGTTGTAGTCAACCTAGTTTTAGATTCTGCAAAGTTTTTCTCACAATCATCTGACCACTGGAACTTAACATTTTTCTGAGTCAACTTAGTCAATGGAAAAGCTATGGATGAAAATCCTTCTACGAACCTTCTATAGTAACTAGCCAAACCCAAGAAACTTCTGATATCTAAAGGAGAGGTAGGTCTAGGCCATCGTTTCACTACTTCTATTTTCTAAGAATCCACTCAGATCCCTTCGCTAAACATAATATGCCCAAGAAAAACAAAGGATTGCAACCAAACTCACATATGCAAAACTTAGCGAATAACTAGCGATCTTTGAGAGTTTGCAGGACAACCCTCAAATGAATCACATGTTCTTCCTCATTCCTAGAGTAAATTAGAATATCATCAATAAAGACGATGATGAACAAGTTCAAATACTGCTTTAATACTTTGTTAATCAAATCCATGAAAGCTGCAGAAGAATTAGTTAGTCCAAATGAAATAACTACAAATTCATAATGACCATACCGAGTTCTAAAGGTTTTTTGTGGAATGTCACTATATCTGACTCTGAGTTGATGATAACCGGATCTGAGGTCTATCTTTGAGAAATGACTAGCACCCTGGAGTTGTTCAAATAAGTCATCAATCTTGGGGATGGGATACTTATTCTTGATTGTGACTTTCTTCAACTGCCTTTAGTCAATGCACATCCTGAGAGGACCGTCTTTCTTTTTCACGAACAATACCAATGGACCCCATGGGGAAATACTGGGTCTGATGAAGCCCTTATCTAGAAGGTTTTTCAACTTCTCTTTCAATTCCTTAAGCTTGGCTGGAGCCATTCTGTAAGGAGGAATAGAAATAGGTTGGGTATCTGGAAGGTGATCATTTACAAAGTCAATTTCCCTTTCGGGTGGAACTCCATGAAGAACTTCTGGAAACTCATTAACTATAGGAAACTGACTCAAGAGTTTGGATTTCGGAGCTTGAATCCTTAACCCAAACTAGACCATAGAGATAACCCTTAGAGATCATCTTTCTGACCTTAAGGTAAGAAAGAAATCAACCCATAGGCGCTAAGCTACTAACCTTCCATTCTAAGATTGGTTCGTCTGGAAACTGAAAATGAACGATCGTAGTTCTACAATCGACTGAAGCATAATAGGAATGTAACCAATCCATGCCTAGAATGACATCGAAGGCTAGCATTTCTAACTCTATAAGATCTGCTAAGGTGACTTTCTGGGAAACTGTGATAGGGCAATTTATGTGTACCTATCTAGCTATAACTGGGTCACCGACTGGAGTAGAGACTAAGAAGGGTTCTGAAAGAGTTTCTGGACTAACATCGAAGTTGACTGCTATATAGGGAGTTACAAAGGAAAGTGTAACCCCTGGATCTAACAAAGCATAAACATTTAAGTTAAAGACTCGTAACATATCAGTGACTACATTAAGAGAATCTTCCTGATCCTGGTGAGCCTGAAAAGCATACAACCTGTTTTGGCATTGTCCGCCACTTATACCAGATGAGTTACCCTGTTGAGTCGGGCAACCTGCTGGCGCTACTGAAGTTGTAGACTGAGCCCTACCATTGTTTCCTCCTTGACCCTATTTAGCAGAAGGACAATCTCTCAACTTGTGACCAGACTGACCACACCCAAAACATCCCTCCTTTCCTGCAAGACACTCGCCCGAATGGTTCTTACCACACTTTGGACAAGTTGGGTAGGTTCTAGTGCCTAAAACACTCCCCTAAGACTTAGAGCCTGATGCCCTACCATTCTGATCCAGTCAAAACTTGGACGATGGAACACTAGCTGATGAAGGTGCTGGAGTTAAAGACTTTTGCTGAAACTGCGAGCGATTTCCACCATCCGATGTCTATTGAGAATACACATAGTTGCTTGTCTTAGCCTTCTTATTGTCCTTAGCATGTTCCCTAAGCATATCTCCCTCAACCTGCTAAGCATGAGTCATGAGCCTAGAGATGTTCATATTTTACAGCAACGTAGCATTTCTACATTATATTTTCCCCAAATCGGATACCCCATATAGAAACTTGTTCATTTAAACCTTGGAATCGGCAACCATGTGAGGAGCATACCTTGAAAGTTGGGTGAACTTGAGTCCATACTCTTGGACTGTCATGTTACCTTGCCTCAAATTCATGAAATCCTTAGTTTTTGCCTCTCTCAACTCTCTTGGGAAGAATCTATCTAGAAAAGTAATAGGAACTGCATCTGTATACCTGTTTTCCTTCCACTAATTGAACCAAATGTGAGCCACATCCTTAAGTTGATAAGATGCCAACTCAACCCTATCATTCCTAGTTACCTGCATCACTCCAAAGATCTTCTTGACCTCATCTATGAAGTTTTGATGATCCTCACCAATCTTTGACCCTAAGAACTCAGGCAGATTTATCCTAACAAAACCACAAACCCTGATTGTCATTGATCCACCACTAGCATTTACAAGAACTGGAGCCTGCTGGTTGTTTTGGTTAGTCACATTCTAAGCCAAAAGCATAATGTCGTTCCAGAAATATGCACTTGAAACTTCCTGATCTAGGACTAGAGGAGCTGCACTAGCGTTGTGGGCATTCATATTCCTTTCGTAAGCTCTATAGCAGGCATGATATCAAAGAGCATAATGTCGAGTTAGAAATGAGAAATTAGATCATATCTTACGCACGATAAGAGTAAAAAGGAATTGATGTTTTTCTAGAACACTTTGCAGCCTCCTTCTTATTAAATGTGGTGCACTTTGCACCCATTAAAAGGACTCTACTTAGTGCGGCTTTTCAGACATCCTAGGACTCTTAAACCAAATGCTCTGATTCCATGATTGTAATGCCCCTAGGCTACCCCCAGGATGCAGACACGGGACCTAGGATCACGAGTGACCCCAAGCTAACCATATTGGTATATCATAAGCTACTAAATAAACTGAAGTAAGAAAGACTATGCAAAAGCTAAATCATGAGATAAACTAAAATGATGGGGAATACCATAAGCTAATAGAATATATAAAAACTGAGAGTTTAACAACAACTGAAAAATCAAACTCAAATACTAAAGTTGAATCTAACTATGTGTGAAATAAAACCTCTAACTGACTAGAAGTGTTGGGACAAGCCCTAGCTAAATCTAGCAAAACTGAAATAAAAGACTAAAAACAAAAGAAACATGTTTGTCGTCCTTAGAGAATGAGGACTCACCACTGATACTGTTGAGCTGAAGATCAAGAACTGATCTATGCATGATCTGGAAGCTGAGGACCTGTACTTACATCACGAGAAGATGTAGCGCAGAGTATGCATCAGTACTTGAAAGGTATTGAGCATACATGATAGAATAAAACTAAATAAAAACATAATTGAATAATCATATATCTGAGCAATGATAATAGATAAGCATGATACAATATTGAGAATACTGAACATAAAATAACTAAATTCAATGACTAGGTTTATAACATGCTGAAACTAAAATATGAACTGTAACTGATAACATGGTCAATGCAATAGAATATGACTATGGGAGCTGCTAATAACTGACATAAAACCACATGAGCTCAATGTGGAATCCGATGTATATACCCCATTGAGAGGACCTAATATACCCTGCCAAAGGTATAGAGGCATGACTGTGTGATCACTAAATTTGAAAGCTCACAGAGGCGACTTATAAACCTATGGGGGCACGTAGTTATGGGACTTGAGGGTGACTGACCCTAGTCCACTCGGTATTAAGCTACTCCCAATTGATTATGTAATTAATAATTTATGGCTGGATTTCTATAACACTGGATAGCTCAAATTACTGACATGCTAACTGAAAATGCAACATTAATGTGCTAATAATGAAACATTCAAATCTGAGGCATGTATAACTGAGATAACTGGCATAGCATGTGTAATTCATGAACTAAAAGAGCGACATAGCTAGGGTTCTAAATTTATGAAAGAATCTACGCAAAACAACACAAAAATCATGATAATCTGGTTAGGAACATTTAAGTAACTAATTCATAATAACCTGCTAAAATTCTAGAAACCCTAGGTCTAGGTAATATAAAGGGAATCAAGAATCTGAGTGAATTCTAAGGACCTAATAGGTGAAAGGAACCTACTAGTGAAATCCCACATACCTGGTGACGAATTCTGCAGAGAAATATTTCAATTTCGGGGGAGAAACTGATGAAAACCTGTTGCATTCTTGGACTAGGGCTTGGTCGACTCTTCCTCCTTATTTTCGTTCAACTTGGATGAATTTTGGAGAATGAGTTGACTAGGGTAAGTTTTAATTTAGTTACTAGGCTAAAACTTACCAAAACTACGTAGTTTAGGGGTCCAACGCATAGGGAAAAGACCAAACGACCCCTGATTAAAAGTTGTCGGGGCCACCAACGGACCGTGGATGGACCAATGGTCTATGTTGGTCAATCGTTGTTGGGATTATGGGACTAAGTTCTGGGACCTCGATCCACGAACCTAGACCACAGTCTATGGTCTGACCTACGGTCCGTGGGTCCAGTCGTGGGTCATGCCTTGGAAAATTTTAGAGATTTTCTTCTTGGGAGGGTTGCAGGTGGTGAACCACAGACTACCAGGATGGACCATGGGTCACCTTACGATCCGTGGGTGGTGCCATCAGTGGAACCTGCAACTTCTGAAATTTGCATTTTGGTAGTTCTAGAATATAGGGTGTTACATGTGGAATCATAGGGACATAGTTCTCCACTTGGTGAAAAGAGAATAAAAGAAACATCTATTACAATCTGAGTTGAAAGCTTATATGCATCATAAAATAAAGTCTTTTTCCTTTTCGAGAAACTAACAGTGTGTGCTTTCTTAGACTCAATCAACTTCAATTCAAGGTAAACAAATGATTGAAATAAAGTTGTCTGAATCTGGGAAAGCATGCATTTTTAGTTCCTCGAAAAGGAAAATAACCTTGTTCCAAGATGAAAATAAACTTGCAACTTAGATCAAAGCAGTTGTTGGTGTTATGCTCTTTTCACCAAGTGGAAAATCATGTTACTATGGTTCCATAAGTGGAAAAAAAATAATTGATAAATCTTTCGAAGTGAAATTAGAGGATTGCTAATATGATCATGCTAAGAGAAAATCAAATTGTTCAGAGACATTTGAAAATCTCCGTAAAGAATTACAAGCATTGAATAAGAAATTTAAAAAAAATGAATACTAATGTATAAGATCATACACCTAGCTTAAATACCTCCAAATAAACACATGTTGGTGGAAATGAATTTACGGATGGAGAAAGTTCCAAAAGATAAAAAGTATTATTCTGGTCGAGCATCTCAAGTTTGATTTAAATATTTCCCCTGAGCCAGAAGAAGAGGAGAGTTCTTGAACTCATAAATATCATAGAGTCAGGAATTGTAGCTCTTGAAATTGCAGCTATGTTTGAAGAAGACTTTATTAGCGTTCAAGTCTTCTAATTATTAAGTCAGTTATTATTAGTCTTAATTCATCCGTTCATTTGGAATTTAGACCACAAAATAGAAGGTTATGGAGTTCATATGTTATTCAGTCAATTTTTTTGTTTGTTTCATTTTTAGACTTTAATGAGCTTTGTGTTGCATAGATGGTAAATCAATTAAAACCTTTTATTCAGCTAGTGAACAATGTGGAGGTGATGGATAAAAGAAAATACACATGCACTCATTAATTTACTTTTATGTTTCATCTCTGATGAGGTTGGTGCATTTACATTTTACACCTAGACTAGCTCTTTGTGAAATGGTGGAATCTCTAAAATATGAGTTTTTCTAATATCTATTGACTTTATTGTTATATACTTAGGATTCAAAGAGAATCTATTTAATACATTGTGAAATACTTGTTCCATAAGCAATTAAGTACCATTTGTTTTCATTTCGAAGCAAAATGCACATTGGTACTAACTACTATATAAAATATCAGCACTATGATAATCTTACAGAATATTGTGTAGTAAAGTGATTGCTATAAATTCTAATTGTGGTATTAATTAGTATTATAAGAACTTCAGAAACAAAAAAAATTCAACCCTGAAACCTAACAGGTTTCTATCCTATAAAAGGTGTGGATCTTTATGTAGTTATAGCCATCCACAAGATACAAAAATAATATCTCAGTGATAGCCTTTTACTGATATAGAAAACACCAAGCAATTCAAAGAGGAAATAGTGATCTGAATACATATTTTGGAGAAAGAGTGAAAGAAAGGGGAAGAGGGAATGAAAGACTCTTAAGAAACTAGATTTCAGAGATTGGACGATCTTGTTGAAGCATCTAAACAATCGTACACCATACAAATTAAAATATAAAGACATAATATACACAACACACTCTAGGACACAACATACAACACATTTTTTATATCCATGCAGTAGGATTTGGAATGTAACAAAGAGGTCGGTGTAACTATTAGTACCCTATCTTGATTCAGCATTCTATCTATTTAAATAACTTAAAGGCATTGTTGTTTTTCATCTTTCTTTAGATTCAATTCAACATTTTTACTTTGCAATTTCAATCAAATAAATAAGAATACAGTATTTGTATTCATGGTAATATTCTAACATATTCACATAATATGAAAACACTAAATAAATGTGACAGAACACGCGATAAACAGACTCATAATATGAAATAAAATAAACATGACAAATAGACTCATAATATGATTTAGTCCTTGTCCAACTAAACTCAAATATTAGTTGGGTTAAGATGGTTGGGTAAAAAGTATATATATGTCACTTATACCGAAAATATAAAGAATGTTGAATCAGGATACAGTCTATATAAGTGACATAGATATATTTTTTAACCATCCATTGTAACCCAACTAATTTTTGAATTGAGTTTGAAAAAGACTCATTCATATTATGAGTCTATATGTCATGTTTATTTATTGTTTTTCATATTATGAGCCAATTAGTCACATGTTCTGTCACGTTTATTTAGTGCTTTCATATTATGTAAATCTGGTACAAGCTTACCATGAAATCCAAGAAAAATTATTTTCTTATTATTCCATTGCAATTGCAAAGTAATTATGTTTTATTGAATCTAAAGAAAGATGAAAAACAACAATGCCTTAAATATATTTAAATATACAACAATGCATTTAAGTTATTTAAATATATTATGTTAATTCAAAGAGAAACCTTGGAGCAACGATAAATTTGTCTCTGTATGACCTATAGTTCACATGTTTGAGCCATGGAAGCAACAACCAATGCTTGCATTAGGGTAGGTTGCCTACATCACACCCCTTGGGATTCGACCCTTCCTCGGACCTTGCTCATGCATATGTTTTATGCACCGGACAATCCTTATTTATATACTATGAGAGATATTCTATACTATGAGAGAAAAGGAACATGCAAAATAGCTAGTTTCATTTTTAATTTATACGTACATTTTTTCCTAATATGATTCAAGAAAAGAAATCTCAGTACATTTTCTCCTAATGTGATTCAAGAAAAAAATACCAACAACTCCAACTCAATAAAACCTTAAAAGATGATTTTACACCTCAAATTAGTTACATTTATTGGTAATTATTAACCTTGATTTGCTTCATTTGTCTTAGTTGTCAACATTAAAATCAAAGTTTAGTAGTTCGACCTGAACAACACTTTTTTTTACTTTATTTATTTTTTCCAACTGCAACTTGATTGCCACCAACAGCTACAACCTATATCTATATAAGTCAGGAATCATAATCTTATACCTAATATTCACCTTTTTCTTTCTTGTCCAATGCTTGTAATTTTTTATAGACATTTGAGACATTTGATTATCCCATGTGAACATGAACACATCAACTATCGTCTAGTTTCAATTCAGAAATTTTATCTGTTGTTTATTCTCTACTTTTGGAACCATAGGAATATTATTTTCCACTTGGTAAAAAGAGGAAATCAATATCATCTAATCCAATCATAGTTGAAAGCTCATCCACTTTCTTTAACAGACATATTTTCCTTTTTAAGAAAGTAGCAAGGCATGATTCCTTGGACTCAATCAACTTCATGTCAATTTTTCGCGTAACCCTACTCGTCCTCCATTCCATTGCAAAAAGCAAATAAATAGAAAAGGAAAAAAGAATATGTTTTGGCAAAATAAGCCTGATCCATTTGAGATGGGCACATCTATAATTTGTAGTGGTGGGCATTTATCACGCTTATTTAATGTTTTCATATTATGTAAATATGTTATGACATTACCATGAATTCTGACCAAAGTTATCTCTTATTTATTGGATTGCAATTGCATAGTAATATGGCCAAGTGAAATCTAAAGATAAATGAAAAATAGCAACTCTTTGATTACTTGACATATATAATGTGTTGGAAATAGGTAACTTTGTTATATATCACAAAATATTAATGGGTTGTATTGAAACCATATAAACAACGGTCTTTTTTTCCAATTTTTTGGGTCGATATTCAATCTAAAATATCTATACTAGATACAATTTCATTGGAGAAGAATTTATTACACCAAAAACAGAAAAATGAAAAGAAGTTTAACTTGACCTTTTGGACACCAAACAATCCACTATACTAGTAGGGATAATTCTCCATCTGCTTATGTCTTTGCATTCACCCATGATTCCTCCCAACTCTTTAAAGCCTCTAAGGCCAACATGGGCATGGTCGAGGAGATCCCTTTGAAGTTTAAAAAAGCCTCCATAGTTTTTGGGTATACTTGTAGTGCACGAACAAATGGCTTACTCTCTAATGTCTCTCCACAAAGGAAATCATCTTGAGTATAATGTTATCCCTCTTTTCATCAATTTATCTTGAGTCAGATCAGCTTCGTTGGCCAACAACCGTATGAAGCTTGAAATATTATGAGGTATTATACTTCTCCATATTTATATTCATGGCCAACTGTGTGTTTCTGGGCTTTTCTAGTCCATAAACCTGTAGGCAGAGTTAACTTTGAATTTCTCTTTACTATTGCCCTTCCACCACATAGCATCTTCTCTTGTTTGTAGCGCATTGAAAGCTTCCAAGGTGCTGAAAAAAATCTGCCACTCTTGCTATTTCCAAGCCATTGAATTGTCTATAGAAATTAAAGCTTCCATGTTGTGCTCCCTAACAACCAGACTTTACGATATTCACTTTAGACCTATCATTAGATTATTACATAAAAAGGGAATAATTTCACAAACCTCCCTCTTGGTTTGAATTTATAACACCACCCTCCCATATGGTTTTACAATATTAAACTTACCTCTCTTTGTTGACTTTTTAACAATTATTTAGCTAAGTTACTGCTAATTCAAAACACTAAAAATATGACCAGTTTGTCATTTTTTTGTTTTCTTATTATTAACTAACAACTAATAGTTGAATATCTTTAGAACAAAAAGAAAACTAATATGAAGCTCCTAGTTCTTTTTCCGCATCATTTTTTTCTCATAAACTCCAAACATTTCTTGTTGAGAACTTGTTCAAGTCATCCCTCCTTTGTATTGCATACAACTCCATGTTTTTCGTTTATGAACTCATAAAACTAAGTAGTAGAACCAAGATGTAAAAGAAGAAAACACATAAACAAAAATCAACACCATAAAGCAATTGAGAAAGGATAGATTGGTGCACATAAAAGTTACAGTTGATGGAAGAGTTCGATTAACAGTACCATTTCGGTATTTTAATAGGATTCACCAATAATAGAGAGACAAATTAAAGGCTTATAGTTTATCAATTGAGACTTTTCTAGTTGTTTCAATTTGCAACAAACATCGCGAGTGACTAAAGCTAAAGAGTTGAACGACATCGACGGATTTTCTTTGGTTTCAAACTAGAAAAGAGAGAAAGCACACTACCAATATCTAATTTTATGTAGTTTAACTTGAGGGGAGAAATTTAAATGTATCAGCGAATCTGATGACCCTTTCTAGCTGATAAGCATAAAATTTTGAATTATGGCATCGATTTCTATGAACAAATCTATGATTTAGATTTTACAGGGAACAACAACGGCAGAGATAAATACCTGTTGTAAATAGACGAGAGGCGTTTTCACGATTTGGAACACTTGTAGCGTACAATTCTCCATTACTGCGACTACATTGCTCTTACTGTCCTTTCTACTAGATTAGTGGTTGCATTAATAGAAATGAAAGATCTCCTGTCATTTTTATGTCCCCTACCAGAGGATGTACAGTGAAAAAGATATGGAGGCCCAAATTCACCAACTTGAGCAAGAAGCATATAGTGGTGGGGCAAAAGAGTAAACAGCATAAATCTGTAAGTCGGATGTGCTATGTACCTTGGAAGCTTGTATACCATACCAACCAATCTATAGTTCTAATTTCTGCACAACTACTAATATGTCTGTGGATGGAGGATGAGAGGGTTTGCCAGCCGAGTTAGATGAACAGTTCTATGACCCATTCTTTCCCTTTCCTTGACCTAATAATTTGGAAAGTTATTTTCTAGGGATTTTTGTTTGGTTTTATTTTAAAGAAAAGAACATGGATTTGGAATTGGCCCATTGTTTGACTCAAAAAATAGAAAAAAACTCTTCTATGAAACTTGTGTTTGCACAAACCCAATAGACATTATTGTATTTATTATAATTTGTGTGATATAAATTGAATTTGGAGAAACAATCATGACCTAATAATTCGGAAAGTTATTGTTTAGGTTTTTTTGGTTTGGTTTTAATTCAAAGAAAAGAAAATGGATTTGGAATCGGCCCATTGTTTGACTCAAAAAAATAGAAAAAACTCTTCTATGAAATTTGTGTCTGCACAGGCCCAATAGATATTACTATGTCTATTATAATTTCTGTGATATAAATTGAATTTTGAGAAACAATGAAATTTTAATTTGGTTGTAAGTTTTAAATTATTTTAAGTTAATAGTTACTTTGATTTACAATTTTTAATGTAATTAGCAATAAATAAATTATTGGAAGTGTCTTTTTAATTATTGGAATGTATTTAATCCCTTTATTCCAATTTATGTAGAGCATATGAACTTTGCAGAGTCAACCAACCTTCTTTTAAATATAATTTCAGAGTCTTTCCTTTAGGTTTCGTTCAATAATGCTGACTTTCCCCATGATTTACAATATTACGTCTACCTCCCCTATTTTGATTTTCATTGTAACCATTCTTTAAATCAATTAAGAATAAATATAAATTAATTATGAGTAGACAGTTTGCCCTTCTTTATATTAATTTATTCATATTAATGCATAGTATAAATAATAACTTATTTAATAAATATTATTCTCATCCTTATGTAACACCTCACAACTCTACTTTTAGAATCTGAATCATTTGTCGTAGGTATATGAGCTTGAACCGGGTGATGTCCTAATTGCTCATATGTTTTAAGGTCCTTTACCAAGTATAGCAAGGGTATCCAAAGTGAATTAGGGTCATAAGGGACCTCTAACACTAAGCAAAGTTTAAATCATTTTTATATGCTATGTTTTCGCATGAGTTCAAATAATGGTTAGCTTCAAATGATCATATCTATTAAAGTATGAAGAGTTAGGTGACTCATAACCTATCAAATTAATGGTCTATGAGTCTTCTTTCTAACACCGTCAAATTTGCGTCAATTTGAGATCGAGTAAAAGTTATGACTCATTTAGTAAAGACGCTTAACCTGGTAGATGCTCCGCAATATGGAGAGAAAATGAACGTCATTGTCCGCTTGAATTAAATTTTGTCTTCCAACTCTTATTATTTATTATTTTGAGGGTACTTTTGTCCTTAAAACACTTGGAGAGTTATCTAAATGACTCTAAACATGTATGAAATCTTTTTTTTTATAGTTAAACCCTCACATTCACTTATAAATTCCTATGCTCAAGATCATCAAGAAATACCAAGGCTAGGGTTCGTCTTCCAAAAATTTTCTTCACAATTGGTCACTAAGGTATGTAAGACTACTCAGAATGATTAACTAAGTTAGTCGTCATAGTCTACCTCCCAAATTCAATCAATAAGAGTCAAATCTTGGGTTTATACCCAAGTTTTCATAAAATTTGAATTGACCTTATTCCTTGTTATTGAATTTCGATTCTTATCAATGAGATTATAGTACTTCATGTATTCTGGTTTTTGAATTGTTGTTCATTTGTATTTTATCACATGAGCCATATTTAGTTGTTAATTGTTGAATGCTTTTGTATAATTATTTTCATGCATTGACTTTTGAATTAAAGTAAGTTCAAGTATTTTAAGTTATCAGTTGAGAAGAGTTTTTAAGGGAACATAATGGTTCCAAATGCACTATTTTGTATTGAGAAATGTATTGCTAGTTCAAGAAGAGCATAAACAGCTTTAGAAGAAGTTTTAGTTAGTAAAGTAAAGATCAGTTTTCCCTAAAGAGGGTCTTTTGAGTACTAACTCAATATAGATATTAGTATGAGAATTATTGCTTGTTTTGGGAGTAGTATTGAGCACCGATTTGGGTATGATTTAATACAACTCAAACCCCATAAATTGCATCGCCATCATTGGTAGGATCGTGTCGTTGGTTCGGGTGACTCCTCACCCATCCTGGTTGAGGGCTTTTATATGGATCCATAAGTTTAGTTTTGTTTTCCTATACTCCGGCAATATATAGGATGGCTTTGGAAATGTTGGATAGACATTGTATCAGCACTAGGCTCATAGTGATGGTTATTGATTAGAGGAATTCTCAAAAGAAAAGTAAACCACTACTTCAAAAAAAAGGAAATGACATAAATATAAACAATAGTTCAAGATCCAATCCCACGACTGGGTGGGCAAAGGTACAAAGCTACTAAAAGGGTAAAAGTCACAAAATAAATAAAATAGGTACAAACTTGTCTCGAAAACAAAATAATAAAATAAAACTATAAACAGATGGAGATGAGTCAACTAGGACGACATTAGCTCACTATGGCACCACAAAATTCCCTTAGCCCAAATTAGACCTTGTGAAGTTAGAAGAACTGAAATCAGCATAAATGGGTTTGTATGGATCTTTTCATGGACCGAGAAATGAACCACTAGCCATGGATGGGTTCCGTAGGCCAAAGCTCACAATTTGGAAAACTGGAGATGAGTTTCATAGACTTGTTGTAACACCCCGTATCATAGATAGACAAGAATGGAGATTCCAGAAGTTGCAGGTGCAACCCATGGTTGCCACCCATGGATTGTAGGGTGACCCACAGACCATAGGTGGGGTCCGTGGATGGCCACCTGCAACCCTCCCTAGAAACTTCAGACAAAATCTTCTAAGGAATGACCCACGGCCGGACCCATGGACCGTAGGTCAGGCTATAGACCCTGGTCCTGGTCTGTGGATCATGGCCCCAGAATCTAGTCTCTGAAGCCGAATGACGGCCTACCAGAATAGACCATCGGTCCATCCATGGTCTGTCTGTGACCCTCAACAACTTTTAATTCAAGGGTTGTTTGGTCTTTTTCTTATGCATTGAACCCCCAAACTACGTCATTTAACCCCTAAAATACGTGGTTTTTGTCAGTTTTAGCCTAGAAACTAAATTAGAACCTAACCTAATCAATCATTCACCAAAAATTCATCGATCTTAGAGAAAAACAAGAGGAAAAAGTCGAGCCGCCCTAGTTCAAGAACGCAGCAAGGTTTCGTCAGTTCCAACCCCGAAATCGAAAGATATCTTTGTGAAATTCATCACCATGTATGTGGGATTTCACTAGTGGGTTCCTTTTACCCATTAGGTCCCTACAATTCAATCAGATTCTTGATTCCCTCCATATTATCTAGACCTAGGGTTTTTATAATTTCTGCAGATTATTATGAATTAGTTATTTTACCATTCATAATTAGATTATCATGTAGTAGTATCAATTTTTCCCAGATTCAAGCATCAATTCAGAACCCTAGTTATATAGTTCTTTTAGTTTATGAATTACATTAGCTAGGGCAGATAAACAGATATACATGCCTTAGTTTTTGAATGTTTCATTATTATATATACATGTTGCATTTCCAGATTTTCATATCAGATTATTAAGCTATTTAGTTAACTTCAGTATGTTATAAATTTCACATATTTAGTTGGGAGTAGGTTGAATACCAAGTTGGACTAGGGTCAGTCACCCTCAAGTCCTAGAACTACATGCCCCCGTATGTTATAAGTCCTCTATATGGGCATCAATTTAGTGATCACACCAGGCATGCCTCTATACCTCTGGCAGGGTATATTGGGTCCTTTGATGGGCCATATACATCGGACTACACATTTAGCTCATATGGTTTTATGTCGGTTATTAGTAGCGCCCACAGTCAGATCCTAATGCGTTGACTAGATTATTAGTTACAATTTAGTATTTAGTTTCAGGATGTTATAAACTTGGTCATTGCATTCAATTAGTTCATTTTCAGTATTTTCAATAGAGTATCATGATTATCTCATGTCATTTCTCAGTTATATGTTTTGTTCAGTTATGTATTTTATTCAGCTTTATTATATCATGCATGCTCAGGACCCTTCAAGTACTGACACATACTATGTGTTACATCTTCTCGTGATGTGGGTTCAGGTCCTCAGCTTTCAGATCATGCATTAATTTGTTTCCGATCTTCAGTTCAGAAACATCAGTGGTGAGTCCTCATTCTTCGAGGACGATTTACATGATTATATTTTCTACTTTTAGTTTTTAGTTTCAATTTTGCTAGGTCTAGTTGGGGCATGTCCCAGCATTTCTAGTCAGTTAGAGGCTTTATTTCAGACATAGTTAGATTCAGTTTTAGCTTTGGAGTTTGATATTTCAGTTGTCATTAAACTCATAGTTATTTTATTCAGATATTAATGAGTATTCCCCATCCTTTTAGTTTACATGATGTTTTAAGCTTCCGCACAATACTTTCTTAATTCATTTATCTTTAAGTATGCTTATGATATGCCAGCACGGTTAGCTTGGGGTCACTCGTGATCCTAGGTCCCATGTTCGCGTCTTGGGGGTAGCTTCAGGGCGTGACACTTGTGTATGGACCGTGAAAGCTTTCATGGACTGTATATTGATCCATAAACTAAGACATGATATCCCAGAATTTCTTGACTTTCACTAGCACTTAAACGGGCTATGTAATGATCCATGGACTCTAGAAGGGTCCGTAGAGTCGACCCTCAGCAATTAGTTTAACTTAGCTTCCATGAGTCCTTTGATGGACCATATAAATGTCCACGAGTATTAGAAAGGTCTGTAGACATTTTTATCAGAAATGAGGACTTGCTGATATTTATAGGTGAATTCACGAATCATAAATTGTTATACGGTCTGTGAAAGGCCTCCGTCAGTTTTTATATCTATGGGTATTTGGGTCTTTTCCCAATATTTTTAGTCTTACACTATGTCATTTTAACCTATTCTAAGTGGGATTAGGGGAATTTATCAACCCACAACTCCCAATTCACTCATAACCTACCCAAATTAGATTTTTTCTCTCAAGTTCGCTCTCCTAACAATGGAAAAGGGCCTAAAATGCCCTCGAATTATTGGAAATGGTACAATACTACCCTCTATCCACCTATTGGCTCCAAAATACCCTTGTCATCCACCTTTGGGTCCAAAATTGATCACTTATTTTAACAGTTTTAAATTTAAACTATTTTTAAAAAATTAATTATGTGACACTCAACTATTGGTTATAATTTAATTAATCTATATAATTTATATACCTACCCATTGCTAATTAAACCCGACCCAAATCCACTTATTAAACAAAACCCTGAACCCTTCCTTTCCAACGTTCAAACAATATTATTAATCTGAGGCAGGACTCTTTCCCTTCATTTGAGATCATATTACATTAGAGAACCAAAAGAATTCAAGCTTACAGAATATCATAGATGATATAAACAAAAAATTCTCTGATACTTCATAGGCAACATAAGGCACAAGTTCGTGGTTGTATTGCCTCCTTTCATCTTCAGAAAGCAGTCTATAAAATTGTACCACATGAATTAGTTTTTTTCGCCTTCTTGTAGAACATTTGTTTGCAAAGCAAACAATTTATTTCAGGAAATAAGCCGAAACGAACCGAGGCTTACAAATAATGTATAAGAGTCTGCATCATTTACAACATTAACATTAGCTAGGAGAAATAGTAATAAAAGGCTAACAACAAAAACCAGCACATTGTGTTCGTCAATTTTGGTGATCCATGGCCATATCACAAAGGGGTTCACCGAAAAATAGGGTTCATTGTTTTGTTTATAGGTGTATTTGGGGCAGGTTTATTAATTGGTTTGGGTTTGGGGTGGGTTTGATTAGTAATGGGTGGGTTTATAAATTACATTAATTAATTAAATTATAACCAATAGTTGAGCGTCACGTATTTAAAAATATATTTAAATAGTTTAAATTTAAAACTGTTAAATGAGTGGTCAATTTTGAACCCAAAGGTGGATGACAAGGGTATTTTGGAGCCAATAGGTGGATGGATTCCAATACTTCGAGGGTATTTTAGGCCCTTTTCCGCCCAAACAATAACTAGGGTTTCAATCTTCAAAACTCCATTTAAGGAATTCAAGCTAGGGTTTTACTCCAAGTATGTGGGGTTTCATCAGTGGATATCCCTTCAACTAGTGAGTTCCAAGAAAGCCCCAATTTCTCAAATTTATGATTCCTACAAGCTATTACTTTCTATGATCTTTATGGGTTTTAATGTAAATTAGTTTTACTTCATGATCAGTCCCTAATTGCATAGTTTACTCATGAATTACATAATTCCATGTATAATTCCATGATTCTAATGATAATTTCATGAACCATGTAGATATTTTCATGACTCAAAATTATGCTATTTTTTATGTGTATATTAGATGATTAGATAAAGTATCTTCCAGATTATTTTGATATATCATGATATAAGATGCTTTTAGATAAAGTATCTCTCAGAATGATTTCAGTTATCATAATTTATTAGCTACCCAGTATATATCTGTTATCAGTATTATTAGATTATAATGTTTTCAAAATATGCATGTATTTGGAGTAATACTTAACATCGAGCAGACTTTGGAGATGAGTTTCAGGTCATCTTTCATGGACCATTATTAGAAATCTCTAAGTCCTAGAACTACGTGCCACCTTAGGATTTATCTCATAAAGATATTAGTTAGTGGATCCACCTTAGCTCTATTATGAGGTCCTTAACAATTGCAAGTATTGGACACCCTCTTTTTGTTGTGGGAAGTACAATGAACTCCCTATAGTAGATCAGATGGTTTATATCGGTTTTGGTATCCCCACAATCAGATTTTTAATTATTGCAAGACCTTGTACTTATGTATTTCATATCACTATAGCTCAGCTTCATGTTATTTTACTTGGTCATTGCATCAAGATTCTGTATAGATTCAAAATGTTAAAACATCGTGTATACTGTGTAACAACTCGGACCTCAAAATGAAGAAAATCCTAGTTTTCAGAAAAACTTATGCCAGTACCGACGGAACCACCCACGAACCATAGGTAGAACCATAGGTAGAACCACGGACCATATGTGGGGTTCCTTTGTTAAGGTCCAAATGTTGATAGTCTCTGATACCACCCACGTTCGACCAGTATGGTCCGTGGTTGGACCTACGGCCCGTAGGTGAGGTTCAACAGCCAATTGGAGGAAATTGGCTATTGGGTCAACTTCAAACGATCATATATTTTAGCACAAAATGATTTAGGTGGCCCATTACATATCAAATTAAAGATAAATTTATCATCTTTCTAATGCCACCAAGTTTACTAAGATCCTAGTTCCGAGCAAAAAGTTATTCTTCTTTTAGTGAAGCCTTGTCAGGCAGACCACGAACCACGACCACGGACAACTGTTGCTAGTCCAAACGAAGGTCCGTAGGTCTCTCCGTGGATGGTCTTCGTTAGCTTTTAAGTTAGGTTCATTTAGGTTTTCTTCCTATTGGTTGGGGTCCTTAAACTACATCATTTAATGCAAAAATAACATCATTTTACTCAGTCTAAGCATAATAACTTAGTCAAACTTACCCAGAACCCTCATTCTCCAAAAATCATCCAAACTTGGAGCAAAAAGAAGAGGAAAAAGTAGACCAAACCTCCCAACAACAAGTAGCAGTGTTCTTCAAGTTTCAAACCTGAAATCGAAAGATTTATATGTGAATTTTGTCACCGAGTATGTGGAATTTCACTGGTGGGTTCCTTTCATCCACTAGGTCCCTAGTAGAATTCAATTAGTTCCTTGATTCTCTATATCTTGTTTAGACTTAGGGTTTCTAAAACCTTGGATATTTAGTGTGATTTAGCTGTTGTAGTATCCTAAATCGAAATAGCATGTTTCTTGGAAAGTTTGTTTAGTTCCTTGCATGAAACTCAGAACCCTAGTTGTCTAGATTCTCTTAGTTCATGAAATACGCTTGCTAGGTCAGTTAACCAGATAATAATTCTCCAATTTTGAATGTTACATTATCTGTATATAAGTGTTGCATTCCCAGATTTGCATGTAAGTATTTTGAACTATTCAATATGTCAGCATTTCAGTTAAATTACAGTCATATATATATTCAGTTGGGAGTAGACATAGAACCGAGTTGTACTAGGGTTAAGTGTACCCTCTTAGTTCCAGAATTATGTGCCCACGTAGGAGTATAAGTCCCTTTGTTAGGCATCATATTTTGTGATCACACCAGTCATGCCTTTATACCAATGGCAAGGTATATTCGATGGGGCGTATACATCAGACTTCACGTTTAGCTTACATGGTTTTATGTCGGTTAATAGTAGCTCGCACAGTCAGACTCTTAGTGCATTTGACTAGGTTTTTAGTATATACTTCAGTATTCAGTTTAGCATGTCCTGTTCATGATTAGCACTTGGTCATTGCATTCAGTTATCCTTTCAGTATTTACATTCTTGCTCAGTTTGACGAGAAATATATATTCGGCCACTAGGGACATGTAAACATTTATAGCCCTTATGATTTCCACTATACCCTAAGAAAATACATTTTAAGAAGAGAAAGGCTAGTTTGTGAGAGTTGTAAGGACGAAGGAATGGGAAGCACGTGCAGCCAAAAACTTTCATGAAATGATAATCAAGAACCTTTTTTGAACAACTTCTCGTAAGTTGAAACATTATTGAGAGAGGATGATGGGCAAGGATTTATAGTGTAAACTGTTGTAGCAAACGCATGATCCCAAAAGGTGCGAGGAAGGGAGGCATGGGCGAAAAATGTTAAAACCCATTTCAACAATATGACGATGCTTCCTCTCGGCATTACCATTTTGTTCATGAGTATGGGGACAAGATAAGTGATGAACGATCCCCTCTTGAGCAAAAAAGGTAGATAACTTCCTATATGCGCTATCCCAATCAGATTGTACCAGTTTTATATAACGGTCAAAGAATTTCTCAACATGAGTTTTAAAGCTCAAAAAAATTGTATAAACCTCATTTTTGGAACTCATAGGAAATAACCATCTAAATTTGCTAAACTCATCAATGAAAGAAACATAATAACGAAATTTATTACTAGCCAATTGTGGAGCAGGATCCCATACATCAGTGTAGATCAATTCAAGAGGATAAGTAGCACTAGAGTTGGAAACAAAAAATGAAAATTTGTGACTCTTGTCGTATTCGCAAGATGAACAAACATTAGATCGAGAACTCGATATGACTGGTAAAGAAAGACTCCTACTAATACTATTGACTACTCGTAGAGACGAGTGACCTAAACGACTATGCCATAGATCAAAGAAGACTTGGACAGATGGAAAGCTTGTGATTGATTAGAGGGAGTGGGCTAGCTGATTAACTGGGCAGCAAGGAGGCGATAAAGGCCATGCTCAAGAGTCCCGCACAGTAGTACTTTCCCTGTTGCCCGATCCTTCACAAGACAAAAATGAGGGTGAAACTCAAATATAACATCATTATCAGATGTAAATTTTTCTACGCTAAGCAATTTTTTGATAATTTCAGGCACCAATAATACATTAGATAGATGTAAAGGTCAATTAACTGTCGGTAGGATAGAATGACCAAAATGAGATATTTTCAAACTTGTGCCATTACGAACATTAATTTAATCGCTTCCCATATACTCTCCTCTTATTGCCGTGTTCTGTATATTATTAGTTAAATGATGAGTAGCTCCAGAATCTGGGCACCATTTCGAGTCTCCAACAATGGAAGGTTGTGCAATGAGAGCAGTCATGTGTGACTATTGAATGGAGCTTGATAGGCATGGTGAAACAATGGTAGCAATTTAGAGCTGCCACCATAAGCCTGATAATTATTGAAATTAGTTTGCTTCTTAAATGAATTATCATTGTTAGGATTGTTGGATTGTCAAGTAGACAAGTTGGCTTGGCTGCCTAATCCTTGTACCAAACTTGTCATCTGCTCCAAATGATACTTATGACTTAATAGAAAGCCATGAAGATCAAACAATGAAATTAAATCTGCTCTAGCAATGAACGAGACAACCACATCATCATATCCTTGTCCAAGTCCTCCAAGAATAAATAAGACAAGATCATCATCAGTGATGGGGTGTGTCGCAACTACGAGATTATCGGCACAAGTCTCATCTTTTGAAGATACTCTACCGTTGATGAGTTTCCATTCTGTGGGGTTTGTAGTGCAATCTTAGTTTCATTATCCTAGACTTGGATTGTGACGTAAACATAGTTGCAAGAGACTGCCAACAGTCTGAGATGTCGTACAATCGACTATTTGGGCTAAAATTCCTTCGTTGAGGATTGAGAGAGAATCCAACTCAATAAAAGTTAAGTCTTGTTTGATCCATAAACTATACGCTGGATTGATGACCGCGCCAGTTGAGGTTGCTTTGAAAGAGCCATTTGGAATTACCTTGGGAGGGCACATGTGTGTACCTTCGAAAGACTGAGTGACGTTGGTTGCGAATGAATTCTGGGAAGGGGTTTGTGAGGTGATAGTGGTAATTGAAGGAAGTGCCATATTGAGATGTGAGTCTTCGTAGGGCTTGATACCATGTAAGATTTTATGAATATAATAAATATTGATTGTGTTTCACAAAAGAGTTCTTCCTCAATATATTAAGGATGTTACACAAAGTGTAGTTGAATATAAACTCTCCAAGAGAAAAACTATAAACATGAATTCTAATAGAACCCAATTACTACATAAACGTGTAACCTCACTTTTATGATGTCCTAACAATATCATGTGTATGTAACTTGACTTCAATTGTTTATAAAGTGCTTTACATATTTTGAAGTACCCTGTTTTAATAAATTTTTCATACATTATACGAAAAAAAGCATGTATTGCCAAAATGCATACAAAATTGAAAACTTCATATCAAATACACACCAAAATTAACCACAAGTGAGGTATATAATGTGTATAACGGACTTAAATAGTTGAATACACAATATAAATACAATTCAGTTTGTATATACAATGAGTATAAATCTAGAATTTCAAGGCACAACTGTTATGAATGCAAAATTTCAATCTTCATACCAAAATCATACCAACTTATAATTAATATTTTGTTTATATAATATGTGTGTACAAGAGTGTGTTTAAAACAGAAACAAATGACACATCTCAAAAAATCATACTAAATTTAAACCAATAACAAACACAGATTGCATGCTTCATGCCAAATTAATACAAAAAAAACATACAGTCATTTTGTGTATTCCATGAGTATAAATCTAGAATTTCAAGGTACAACTAATATGAATGCAAAATTGCAATCTTCATACCAAAATCAAACCAACTTATAACTAATATTATTTTGTATACATAATCTTATGTAAATAGACTTGAAGTGTTCAATAAATAATAGGGAAATAATATAATCAACTAATATTGAAAAAAATTATATCTAATTTAGATAACTAATTTATTGTTCAATTAAAAAATCAATCAAAATTAATAACACTACATTCGTAGTTTATGCAAAACACATTAAAAGCAATACGGAGAAAGGCCTAAAATGCCCCTAAACTATTTGAATTGGTATAAAACTATTCCCGCATTCAATTTTCGACCCTCAAATAACCCTGATATCAATATTTTGGCTCAAAATATCTTTGTTTGTAATGGCCTACATTCATAAGCTGGATGAAAGGTAAATTTATATCAAATCTCATAGTTTAAGGGCATCTTAGACTCTTCTCCATTAAAATAATTTTAAATTACTTAATATATGGACTCATATAATTTGCCTGATTTTGGGTTCCATTGTAAATAAAAAATAAAAAAATTAATCATGTACTAATGAGAAATAAAACAATGATGAAGATAGGAGAAAAATAACGATGGCATTCATTTATAACTAATTAGTTCAAAAGAAGATGATTTAATTGAGCAACTATATACATATACTACTTTTTTTCTTTTGTATGTACCAAAAATTAAAACTAAAAGAATAAGAAAACTCTTTTTTCCTATCCACGCCATGAAAATAATACAAATTAAAAGAATATGAACATATAAGTTCATTTCAAGTTTGAATTCTTGATATCCTAATTAAGAATAATAGATTAAAAATAGAGGGAATGAACTAGACAATTGGATAATTGATAGAAAATTTTAATTTATATCAATAAAAATAATAATCTTTTATTAGATGATAATCAAATGGGTAGAGTATGAATTTCAGTTAGATCCCTGGTTATGAGATTGGTTATAATAATTTGGGAGTTGATTTGAAATAGGTCAATCAAAAAATATCATGAGATTAATATTTTTAAAATATTTTTTTAGCGTATCACGTCAAAATATGATTCATATGACGTTTTTATTATTTATATGAGAAGGACTTAAATTTGGACCAATCATATTAGACATCATAATAAAAAAATATTTAATATTTTATGGGAGCTGTTAAAAATAAGGGTAAATATGAGCCGAAGGTTTATATCTAGGGTGTTTTTGAGCCAAAAGGTTTACGTCAAGGGTATTTGGGGGCCAAAAGGTGGATAAAGAGTAGTTTTGTACCAACTCAAATAGTTGAGGGGCATTTTAGGCCCTTCTCCAAAAGAAATATGTAATAAAAATTGATTTCTTTAAAATATATTCACAACATGTTTTTTCTTTTTTGTACTTGGAAATTTTTGAATATCCTTCACTTTTGCTCTAGGTCTTTTTTTTGTGACTTGTGCAATCTTGCCCTTTGATTCTTGTTCAGTGGGGTGTTATTCTTCTTCACATATGTTTGAGTTAGTAAATCAAAACTTGGTGGCTATATCTCCTCATGTCTTTCTTGTTCATGGGCTTTTTAGGAGCAAACATGGATTTTGATATTTTAGGCATGATACAAAAATCCAACAGAAAAAAATAAAAATCATATACAAATCACTTCAAGAAAACAAGAAAAATGAAACAAATAAGGTTGAATGCTGGATGATTTTCTTTGAAATCTGGAGAGAGGTTATGGAAGAAGATCGAGATAATTATGTAGGGAGAGAAAATTATGGTTAATTGAGTGTATATGGGGAGATGTGTGTAAGTTGAAAACAAATTTCTTAATGGGAAAATTACGCCGAAAACAAACATATACTAGTTAATTAGCTAATATAGCTATAGTTTGAATTACTTACGGCTCGTAACTTAATTTTAGCTTTAATTATGTCATGTGTCCTCTTTTATACATATACAAATACAAATCACACACACACATATATATACACACAAATACAATTAGCCTCTCTCCAATCTCTGACCTTTCTCGCTCGCCTCTCTCCTTTCTCTCCCAATCTTGCTCGCCTCTCTCCTCCCTCTCCCAATCTCTCTTGCCAAATATACAAATACATATGTATATCAGTTATATGTATGTATATATATATATAAATATATATTTATACAATTATATGAGAGATATACATATACACTTCGCCTCTCTCCACCCACTTCCCTCCCTCGCTCACCTCTCTCTTCCCTCTCCCGATGTCGCTCGCCTCCCTCCTCCCTCTCCCAATCTCGCTGTCAGACATACAATTACAATTGTATACTAGTTACATATATATAATTATTTTACAGATATACATATACAATTCGACAAATATACATATACAATTCACCTCTCTCCACTCTCTCGCTCATCTCTCTCCTCCCTCTCCCAATCTCGCTCGCCATTCTCCTCCCTATAACATGTAGCTACAAATCTTAATTAGCAAACTATAGCTATGGAGCGTAATTAAGCTATTTTTGAGTGGTTAATATGCGAAAGTTCCCTTTTCTTAATTGTAGTAATGTATTTGAATAAGAAAAAGACACTCCTCTCTTTTCTCTCAACATTTAATTAACGGTAAAAATTAATAAAAAATAATATAATATAATTTAATACAAATTTGTTAATATCTGTAATTAAAATGTTTTTAGTAATAAGTGTAAAATAATACATTTAAAAATTGTAATATGCATTCTTAAATAAATATGTCACGTGATTTTTCCATTTAGTATCATCGTCGATAAATATTAATTAATCTCTTTCGATAATTATATACAGAGTATCTAGTTTTTAAATTTTACATGTCAGTGCATTGTGACTTGTTATAAATACTATAGTCAGAGGCGGACTTACATGCACCCGATAACTTTTAAATTTTTTTTGTATATATATGTATAGATAGTCTATAAAATGAAAGTATATTTAATTGTGCACCTTTATAATCAAAAGTCGTTTGGGGGCACTGGTTGAAGTCTACACTTTAAAGTGCCACAACCTGGGTTCAAAACCTGCGAAAGGTAGTATGTTTTGGCCTTTAATATCATGGGTTCGCGTCTGACTACAGCTTAAAGAAAAAAGTGATAGAAACTCATATTTTTTACTTTTTTTTTTTTTGTCTCAATTTATGTGAGATTGTTTAAATTTTATTGAACTGAGTTTTTTTTAATATATAATAATTTTTCATATGCCTTTTAATTTTATTAAGATTTTCAATTATTGTGATTTATAATACTTTCTAAATAAATTTTAAATATATAGATTTTATTTCAAAAAACTTCAAGATTTGATGTCTATATTCACAATCAAAATTATAAAGTTTAACTTTTGATTTTTTATAAAGTGTCACATAAATGTGGAACACATGGAGTATAATTTTTTAGAAAATTGTGTATAACGTAATTTAACATATACGTACAATGCATGTGTTGATGGACTACCATATTAAAAGTGGGATAACACTAAGGCCTCATTTGTTTGCACTTAATGGAGAACTGAATCTGAATGGTTCAAATATTGGGCCATAAAATGCTTTTGTTTTTTTTTTCTTAAAAAAATCACTTAATGGGTTTGCAAGCATTTGATTCATTCAGATATATAAGGGAGTCTTATTACTATTCAGACACTTTTTATATCGCTAATTTATTTCTCCGTAAATCTCAAACATCATTATTTTCTCCTATATATGCAGTCCCTTCCTCCTACTCTCTCCATTATCAAAATACAATTGTTACTTTTTCTCTTTGTCCTCTTTCCCCTCTCCATTATTAGTGTTTGCCTTCTCTGTTTCAAACGGGTGTTGAATTTTTTTTTCCTATTGAATAGGTATGTTTTCAAAAAAATTATTACAAGTACTTTATTTATTAATTTGTATATTCAAAATATTCTTGGTAATTGGTATTACTGTTTGCTTCTCAAGAACTTTAAAATTTCGCTTGCAATTTTAGATTTTGTTTATAAAATTAGTAGTCTCGTGTGTGTTTATTCGATAATACAAAGTTTGTGCTAGTTTTATGGAATAAGATTATACAAATACTTTTTTTCCTTTCAACATCTCTAAAAAAAAAATTGGTGCATGATGGTTGATGTCATGTTAGGATTGATTATTTCTATACTATTCTCAAAGAAAATATAAATTAGCCAAGAACCCTATTAAAAAGTTTCATAAATATTTAAAAAATTCCATAAATTTTGCATAAATAAATACGACTATGGAAAAGATAGTGGTAATACAAAGATAATAAGTTCAGATGAAAATAGAATTTAATACGGACCAAATAAAAAGCTAAGATAATTATAATAAAACATCAAGGTTTAGGTTTGTTGAAATTAGTAGCCTAATGTCAAATTATAATAAGAGGCCTTAAATATTTACACACATGCACATAAATATTATTAATTTAGGGTTGCCTTATTTACTCTTACATACTACTTGTTTTTTGTTTATATTCTCAAAAGACACTAAGCCTTTAACTAGTAATATTATTATTTATAAAACTAAGAACTAGTTCTAGTTAATATAAACACTCAAATATAATTTTATTTGAATTATATATTTATTATGATTATATAATTATACATTCAGATGCTAAAAAATAAACAGTCTTAATCATCTTCATATCTAGAGACAATATCTTAATCATTCAGACATGCATTCAGATTTAGACGTCTTAATTTTAATAAAAATAAATGAGACCTAAGAATCTGTTTGACATTGTTGTTGGGAGATCAAAACACTTCTTTTGAGAAAAAACAACTATTTTTTTGGAGAACCAAGGCGTTTGGCTAATCACTACAGCCCGTTTGGATTGACTTATTTTAAGTGTTTTAGAGCTAAAATAGCTTTAAAGCATTTTTAAAGTATTTGGGTAAGTTAAAAAGGTGCTTATAAGCATGGAAAATTTTCAAAATGTCAATATTTTGGCATTTAATGGGACATCTTATCAACATTTTCAATATTTATAAAAAATTGTGGTATTTTAGTTTGTTATTCTTTTGATTTATGTATTTTTTTTATTTGTTTAATTTGAAAGAATGCAATTATTTATTAACAGAAAGGAGAAAATCACGGGAGAAAATATTTTTTAAAAATGAACATATCACTTAAAATTCTCATCAGTTACAATTTCAAAAATAATTAATTGTATTCATTCCAATATGTATGATATATGTATTTGTATTCATTATGGTTTTCATGTTTTGATTTGTATAATGGCATTTGCATTTCATTATTATTTTGTGCTCATTCCAATAGGTATACCAAATGGATTTTTAGGTTATTTAAGAAGCATATATGTATCCATATACATACGTAAACTCGTGTTCATTCAGAAAGGATACAACATTGGTTTGTATATTTTTCAAAAACATATATTTTTTTCTTAAAATTTCAACAAAATTTGTATTTCAGTCATCAAAACATACAAATATACAATCATAGTAACAATCAAAATTTGTATTTAAAAAAAAAATTATATTTCATGACAAAAAATGTATTTCTTATCTGTTATGTATTCCAAAAATATACTATATTCAATGTCTAATTTATAGATCATTTACTAAGTAGGATTTCAAATTATTTTGTATTCCAAACATCCAACATACAAAAAAATAAAAACAATTCAATCATGTTCGTATCCCCAACTGATTAAATCTTAAAAAATACTTTTTTTTACTTTGAAATATGGCTGGTAATTTAGTACTTTCATCTCTTTTGGGTCCTTTGGCATGTTAGAAAGATGCAAAAATACTTCAATTCACTGAAGAGATAACTAGAATTGCTAATGTCATTCAACAAAGTGTCTTGGATGAGACGTTGACCCGAAACTCCCAAATAGAATACGTCAGTGACCATCTAACCTTTAAATCAAATATTCAAATTGTAACTTGTGAAGATCTTCAGGTGAAGATCCAACATACAAAATACGATTCATATCCATTTTCGAATCATTTATTCAATAGCCATTTTTCAATCACTTTCAAACAAATTAAAGAATCTACAATTAAAGTAACGATCCGAACCGTCGTTAGTTAGGAAAGAAAAAATTGTCAGGAAAACTAGGTCCATCATCCCGCTAGAGCAGGCCAGATACCTCTAGGGCGACTGCGCTCCAGCGGGACAAGGAGCGTCAGAGCAGGACGGACAGGGCCAGAACTTAAATAACGCAAAGTCTTATTTTCTCTTTTTTCCCAAAACACCAAAAAGAGACGAGGATCACCCCAGAAACCCTCAAAAGGTTGCTCTAGGCTTGGGAAAGAAGGAGAGAGAGATTTCTAGCGCAAAGATGTTGATAGCTTGTGGATTTCCAGCCAAAATCCACCGTCGTCGTCCGAAAGCCAGGATTGGAGCTTTAATTCCTCTGCGACTACTTGGCGCCCAGGTAGGCTAGATTTATTAACTAAGTAGTTGTAAATATGTGATTCAATGCGTAGTATATTGGTAATTGATGGTAGAATTCATGTGTAGACTTTCGTGAACCAAAAAAGGGATGATTGTACATGTATTCTTGGGTATTACATCAGATGTATGTCGTAAGAAGAAGCCTCATGTTGTGAACTAGGGTTATGTGATGGTTGATCTCTGATTGTGTGATATAAACATGTTAATGGCTTCGTTATATGCATACATGTATGGGTTTAGAGATGTATGAATCGAACCTAAGGAAAAGACTAAATATGTAAAATTGCATGCCATATACCTAATACTTATTTGTATGATTATGAGTATGTTCATTATGGTTGTGATTGTGATTGTGACGATGGGATCGGGTGTCATGTACTGACACATTGACATGCATTGGATAAAGTGTCACATACCGACACATATACATGTATTGGATCGGGTATCACGATCTGACAAACTAACAATTTAGGTATGGGTTCCATGAGAGAACCATGTGTGAATGATATGTTCCTATCTAATTGTTATTGAGCATGTGGGATTGTATGTTGCTCTTGAATTAATAATTGGATAGTGTGTTATATACATATAAGTGGGTTTGTGGTGTCGTAAGGTAATTGGGTATATCTCGCTAATGAATGGGCTGTGAATGGTCAAGCTCCAAATCGAAATGTGATAAGGTCTACGGAGACCAAGGGTCCAGGTGTTACTATGTGTTACTTAGAGAGGGATAATGTGTATTGTCATTGAGAATTAGGGGTGGTGTTAGGTGATAAATGTTAAAACAATTAACTATTACCCCTGGGATGGGATTAGTATTGAAACGGTTAACAAGCCTTGGTAGAACGTACTATGAGGTCAAGGGTTGAGGGGTGATGTCAAAGAAGTAAGGGCATGTCGTGGGTGGTTGGCCGGGCTGGTAGTAGTATGTCCGGGAACTCTTCTAAGAGTTAGAATGGGGACATCTGATAGAAATGGAACGACTAAGGGGAAAGAGTGAAGTGTACTAGTATATGTTAAAGTATTCGGGAATGGTAAGGGAAGAAAGATATAAATGTGGAGGAATGAACGATCTTATTGCATGTTTCCTACTAGTCGATTTCTCATATTATGCAGTAGGTATCGGGTTGACCGATGATGCCTACTAGTATGTGTGGTTTGTACTGATACTACTCTTCCTATGCCTTTTTGGCATAGTCTGGTTGTAGGGTCAGTGATGTTTCATAAGTGAAGACGAAGACAATCTCCAACAGCTCTTATTTTCCTTCCATGTGGTAGGAGCTCTGTCATTTGTTATCATGTTTATACCTTGTAATCTTAGAAGCTCTTGTACCTGTTTAGACTAGATCCTTAGGGAAGTTAATTACTTTACAAGTTAACTTTGAGTCGTTTAAAACTCTTATTTTATAAACATTACACGAATTTCCTTTTATTCGCCAGTTTTCTTAATCTTTCGCATGTCTATAACTGTTTGGGAATCGAGGGTTCTCCTACTTAGGTGTTAGAGTAGGTGCCCGCAAGGCCTGGTGGGTTGGATCGTGACAGTTAATGAATACCTGATCGTTTGTATTTCATCGACAATCTCGAAGTTCAACGAAATCAGTCGAATTCACTTTGATATCTCAATCGATTATTTAAAAATTTTATTCCCTCATGGAAACAATCGCAAATCAGTCTCATTCACCTCAACAAAGGTTGAAAATCTTTTGAATAATTTCTGAGATTATTTAGAAAAATGGAGGAATTTGATTTTAAAAAGATAAGATTTAAGTTACTTGAGGATATGGAATAATGGAAGAAATCGTGAGAGAGAAAGAGAAAGGATAGAATTTGGTAAAAAATTTAGAGAGAGAAAAGTGGGTAATGGGGTCTTTTGTTTTTTCCTTAAGCAAGTCAGAAAGCTGGCCGAATTTGAGAAATAAAAGGAAGGTAAATGAATTATATCAGGATACACTTTATTTGCTAAAATATTGATCATGACATTTTGACATTTTTAATAATTATTTTAAAGTGTTGATGTTTTTAATAATTATGCTAGGAATTTTGACTAGTTAGCTAGTTTATCCTATAAGGATTTCGTTTTAAGCTAAAATACTAAAAATAAGTCAAAAGTCATCAGTTAAAAATTCTAACTTGTGACTTTTAGCTTATAAGTCAATAATGAGAAGTCAATCTAAGCATGCTCTAAAACTACTTTTAATGGAAGCAAAAATAATTTTTCTGTTGTAGGGAAGAAGCTAACAATTTCTGTTTCTTAAGAAAAGTAGAAGCAGCAAATAATTTTTTGGAAGACCAATATATCCCTTCGATCTATATGTATTTATCAGTATATCCCTTATATTTATTTATTTTTGTGGTGAATTTTTCATAATGATTTAATTTTTGGAATGGTTTTAAAATTTATTTTGCTTGATATTTTTAGTTATATTTAAATCATCATGTTATTATTATATCAATTTTTTATTTATCTATGTATAATATTGATTGAAAATTTAAATATGTGCATTTTAATCTAATACAAGTAACATTTTAATTAAAATTTTATAATAGATATTTAAAATAATTTCTCTCTATAAAACAATTTTAATATTAAAACCGCATTGAAACTTGTATTTTTTCGTAATTTGACTCTTAAACACACTTTTTAAAAAAAGATTAACCAAAAAAACACTTTTCAAATAAATTAGCCAAACAATTTATTTTTTCTTCAAAAACACTTTTCTGAAACAACTATTTTTTTTAAAAAAAAAAAAAACCTTCTAAAAATAAGTAATTTTTAGAGCTATACCAAATAGGCCCTAAGTTAAGTTGAATCACCAAAATATCCGTTAAAAGTTTTTTACCCCTCATCTAAACTAAACTTGTATACTATTCTCACAACAAATTGTAAATTTCTCTCCCAAAATAATAAATGAATGGAATGGCAAGTTCCATGTGCCAAAGCGCTTATGATTGTCTGCTTACTTTCCTACAAATTTTGATATTTTATTATATTTAAGAAAAATAATCTAAAAGCCACTTTTATAATTATATCCTCTCAAGTCGTTAAATACGCAGTTTATTTTCCTTATCGTAAAGTATTAATCCACGTTTTAAATACCTTATTAATAGTAATGTAAGTTATCCTACTTAAATATTACCAATTATTTCTATTTTTTATCTTCCCATTTATTAAATTTTTAATCATAATCTTTTTATATTCTTCATTTCTCTATATAAAAATATCCACAATAAGATGTTGCTTCACAACTCTATTTGTCACTGCTATTTTTTTGTTGCTTTTGTTTTCTACTTTATATCATGTTACTATATAATTAATTATGTGGTAATTTACCTAAAAAGTAGAACATTGACAAGTGAAGCTTATTTTTGACAAGTTTAGATACTATACATTCATACCACATATTTGCCCGCAAGTACACATAATAAATTCTTTATATATTGTGTGAGCCTAATTAAATTCAACTATTCAATTTTTCAAGTTTAGATGACATTAACTCACTTGTACATTGAGAATTAACTTATCAAACACGTCTAGACTATTCTATAGAATGAACTTATAATTATTGCATTACTACTTTTTCTGTCCAACAATAGTTGTTCACTATTAACTTTGCACACTTCTTAAAAAACTATATATAGAAGATTAATTTTACTATATCACCCTTTGAATATAAATATAATTGTCTTGAAAAATGTAATAGAGAAATGACTATAATTAATGATAAGGGTAAATTAGGAACTAAATGTAAAATTATTCATTGATTTCATAAGGTAGACAAGTATTGTTGAACATCCCAAAATAGTATAGTGGACAACTATTTTTGAATAGAGGGAGTATCTAATAAGAGGCCACAAGCACCCAATTTTTGGATGACATGTGTGCCGGAGAGTTGTGTTTACAACCAGAGGCGAACCCAAGATTTGAAGACAACGGGTGCACCACCAATTGTAATGCACGCTAGTTAATGTTGGAAATTATAATTCAAAGTTGGAGTAGGAATTCTAAGTTGATTAGGATTTGTTATTTATAGTATTTACTTATTTATGTTTAATTAGGATTTGTTAGTTAGAGAAGTTCCTAGTCTTAGTTTAATTTGGTTTTTACCTTTATAAATAGGGATGTTACTAGTTATTTCAATATATACAAAATTACAAAAACATACAGATCTATATAGAATAGATAGAACTTGAAGTAAGATTTAAGAACTTTTAAATCTATAAATAAAATATTTTCCTTCATTTTTGGAGAGAGAGTGCTCCAACACCCAAAAAACAAGGGGGTGTCGGCGGGAAGGGCATCAGCGAGAGTTGGAGAAAGAGTCCTCCAACACCAAAAATAATTTTTTTAAAAAAAAAAACCCACAAAACGAAAAGGAGTTGATGGGAAGGACATCAACGAGAGTTGGAGAGAGAGTATTCCAATACCAAAAACCAAAAAAAAAGTTTTGGTGGGAAGGGCATCAACCTTGGAAGTTGGAGAGAAGTGTTCCAACACAACCAAGAGAAAAAATATTGTGAGTTGGAAAGAAAGTACTCCAACACTTGGAAGTTGTAGAGAAGTGCTCCAGCACAACCAGAAAAACATATTGTGAGTTGGAGAGAAAGTTCTCCAACACTTGGAAGTTGAAGACAAGTGCTCCAACACAACCAAGAAAAAAGATAAATGTGAATTGAAGAGAAGTACTAACAATTGATGATTGAAGAGAAGTACTCCAACAATTGAAAGATTGAAGAAAAGTACTCCAACAATTGAAGATTGAAGAGAAGTACTCCAATACAACAACAATAACAAGAAGAAAAAGGCAAGAGTATACAACTTTGAACTACGCGAGAATGTTGGAAATAATAATTCAAAGTTGAAGTAGGAATCCTAAGTTGATTAGGATTTGTTATTTATAATATTTACTTATTTATGTTGAATTAGGATTTGTTAGTTAGAGTAGTTCATAGTCTTACTTTAATTTGGTTTTTACCTTTATAAATAGGGATGTTACTAGTTATTTTCAATATTATTTTCAATATATACAGAAAATTCAGAAATATACAGATCTATATAGAATAGATAGAACTTGAAGTAAGATTCAAGAACTTTTAAGTCTATAAATAAAATATTTTCCTTCAGTTAAAGTATGTATTTAATATTGATTTATATGATAATTTTATTAAACATAAAAATACAAAACTACGATATTCATGTATAAACAAATTAAATGACTATCCCCCTATTTTATTCGATATTGTTAAACTTCATAGCTAAAAACGAAGAAACAAACAAGAAAATAAGCAAATGGGATTCGACACAGTCCCTTCCTCAAGGAAGTACAACATCTAAACCAGCTAACCCTATTGACTTTTGTGTCTTTGAGTGCCTAATAAAATATATGTCTATCTCAATATGTGTGTCTATATATATACATATATAAATAATTTTCTGGATACATGTGGGTCCACCTCTGCTTACAACTAGAGCAGTCAAAACGGGCTTAGCCCATGGGGTCTGCCCAACCCAACCCGTTATTGAGGTAGGGTTGGGATAGAATTTTTCAAGCCCATTTAAAACTAGGTCTTATAAGCTCGGTCCATATAAGCCCTTGGCCCTTGAGGCTTGATTGGGCCTGGGCCAGGGTCAACCCATGGCCAAACTTTTTATTTAAGGGTAACTTACAATAATCTCACTAGTATATAATCAAATTACTTAAATACACACTATGTTGTAATATTATGAATCTTACCAGATTTTGGTAGTCCAGATACATGTATCTCGGAATATATGAATTCAAAATAAAGTTAATTTGTTCTAGATACACTCTATCGAAGTAGATTTGCATGCATCTAGGATACATAGACAATCTCGTGCCCTCACTTCACTCACATTTTGTTTGTCACTCTCTTATCGCGCTCGCGTGTCTGGTATGTGAGATACATGCTAATTATACTAGATTTTTTGCTAGTGTTATTGAAACAACACCATTGTTTGCCATATTTGATTTGAAAATCTTCTCATTTTCTTGATGTTATAGAATTATTAGTTTGAAAAGAAAAAAATGAAAAAAAAAAAACTGAAAAAAGAAGGGCTAGCCCTCCCCAGCCCTCGGCCCTTCTAGGGTTGGGCTGGGTTGAGAATTTTTAGGCCCTTCCAAATGAAGGGCCGACTCGCCCTAGCCCTTCAAATTCATTAGCCCTCGAGGCTTGGGCCGGGGTGGGGCTGGGCTAGCCCTTTTTGACAGTTCTACTTACAACCAAGGGTGATTTGCTTGAAATATGCGATGGCCACTTTGTCTAGAATCTAGCGGCTGTTCGTCAACATGCCTGCTTCTACCAAGGGCATTTCTGGAAATTTTGATATTCTCTTTGTTTCAATTTATTTGTTTTTCTTTCCCTATAATTTGTTATATATTTAAGAATTACGTTAAAATGACTATAAATTACAATAATTACTCCCTCCATCCCACTTTACGTGACACATTTCAGATTTCGAAGTTCAAACAAGTTTATCTTTGACCATAATTTTTACAATATCTTTTAAATATTTTGGATTGTCAATTATTGTGACTTTTAGTATTTTTTAACATAGTTTACAAATATATAAATATCATTTAAAAACAATTGAAGATTTCATGCGCAAATTTTCAGTCAAACTTAAATTATTTGACTCTTGAAAAATGAAATGTGTCATATAATTTGAACAAGGGGAGTAATAAGTTAAAATATTAAGTTATATATTTAAAATGGATAATGCATCAGTACCCTCTGAACTATGACAGAAATCTCAGTGCACCTTTAGTGCTGATGTGGCACCTTCAACTAAATAAGTTTGTTGTGTTATTGTACAACACGTGTATGTCACGTGTGTAAATATTTTTTTAATCTTTTTTTTTTAAAATGAACTTTTTATTTAATTTTTTTAAATCTTCTTATTTTTTTATCTAATTTTTTTTGTTTTGTATATAAATGTTTTTTTTTATTTTTCCTTCATTCGTTGTTTTTTCTCTTTTAGTTTTCTATTTATTTTATTTACTTTTTCTTTATTTTCTTTGTCTTTCCTTTTGATTTGATTTCAAATTTAATTCCAAATGTCATGTGTATAAAATAAGTTAATTTTAAATGGATATCAAAATAAGTGAAGAAAATCAAACAAAACATTAAAAAAAAGAAGTTAAAACGTTAAATTAAAAGACACTTTTTAATTTTTTTTTGAAGAAATAATTAAAAGTGAAAAGATAAGAAATTAATGAAAGAACAAATAGTTTACAAAGAAATAAATGGAAATAATTAAATGTATATAAGTTTTAATATTAATAATTATGTGTACTAACTAATTATTCAGTTACCAATTAAAAAAGGACATGTGTCCAGTTCAGTTACTTATCACTTACCTTCAAGAGATTGTGCGTATTCTCTATGCCATAACAGGTGTATTTGTTCCATTCAAAAATGGTTTAGGGTGGTAATAGGACCTTAGTTAAGTTAAGGTGTATCACTAGAATTTTGATCATAGTTTTTTTTGGGGGTGGGGGGGTGGGGGGGTGGGGATTATGCATTATCTCTATTTAGAAATCACATAAAAAATATTATAAATTACAATAATTAACCACTTAAAATACTTAAAAATATATATATAGAAATTTATTGACTCTCGAAGTTCTATTAGTTCAACATAAATTGGAAATGGAAAGTAACATATGTATATTAATAAATTACGTAAAAAGTACTATAACTACAAAAATTAATATTTAAAATCTATAAAAAAATTTGGTTGGCTCTCTAAAATTTCGTGTATGCCAGATAAATTGAGAAAGAGGGAGCAACACATATTATTCAAAAATGACATAAATAGTACTATAAATTTGACTCACCAAATATATATATGCGTGGATGAAGGGAAAAAAATATCATCTCTGAAGGTATCTTTCTTTTCTTTGATCTTCCCTTCAATTAAATGTCATCCACTTGATTCAATTTATTGAAAAGGAGTTGTTTTGTTGAATCATTATTCAAGTTTCCCCACAATATGGGACGATACAATATATTTGGTTCATGTCTTCCACATACAAAGATTATTATTATTATGGCATAAGCTTAGATCCAGCAAATATGTCTCTATCAATCACCAACACTTACTGTTTTTATATGAAAATTACATTGGAGAATAACTCTTTGACAACGATTTTATTGAAATATTTTGACGAAAATAGTTCCGCGTTAAACTGACCTTTCTTTGGTTTGTTCAAAGGAATGAAACTTCCGGGAAGAATCACAAGCACGGGCAAAGCTAAGTGGGGATTCAGAGTTCAGACGAATCCAGTAGTTTTTTCGTAAACCTTATATTAGTATATTAGAAAATTAAATAAATATATATATATATATATATATATCTCCTAACAAAATTAATTGACGGCATAGTGGTAAGAAAGGGACCATGAAAACGTCTTCCCACGCTAGAGTTGACACCACTAACAATTGAACAAACTTTAGATTACAAATCCTCGCAATTAATCTAAAACTTAAATAAAAACAAAGACACTGTATGTATCATTTCTTGTGGAAAGAAACTACAAACAAATCGCACATGCATGATGAATAGATTATAGATGCTACGTTGACACACAGTTTTTTTTCCTTTTTGGGAGGATGATGGAGACATGATGTGTATTGATTTAATTAATTAGATGACCATGGACGTAAGTGTTGTACTTATTGTTGGGTTAAAAAAAGTGTGACTTGAAAATGAAGGGATTGTGACTTTTTCCAAGTATTATGACTTTTCTGATAAGACACAATAAACACATGTTCATATTATTCTTTGTTGTCTATAAATAGAGAGCGAGATTTCCTCTCATTCTTCAACAATGAATTTTTTCTGAACTTCAAAACTACTACTTCTGCACAAATAATTTTTTTTGTGTTTTATTGTTGTTAAGTGATTTGCTGACACCGTAATTTTAGGTATCAATACTCCGATGAGTAAGATTGTTCTATCCTGAGAAGATATATTCCATTAACATCGATTGGGTACTTGAGAGTTGAGGGGAATAATTTTCTTAAGGAAAAACATTGTGCATTAAGTGGGCTCAATTTTCTTCCTTAAAAATGTTTGTTATTATTTATGATCGTTTTTAAATTCTCTGATTTAAAGTATTCTACTTTTAAAAATATTCTTTAATCTTTGTTGTTTCTTACGAAATTCTCCAGAATTGATGTTCTAAATATTTTTCTAATACATATTAATAAATAATAACAATAGTAAGGAAATTATATTTTCTAATATGTGTGGAGACTAAAACCAGTGTGGTTTCTACCATGTATAAAATTTGATTGTGTCTGACTTTTGTAGACTAAAATCTTCTAATTTTCATTTGGTTTGACAATTGACCTGAGGTCGGGGTACCATCAGTCAAGGATTAGGCACAAGGACATACCTAAAATATTCTTCATCACTTAGTATGGACACTACGAGGTCTTAGTAATGATGTTTGGGTTGACCTATTCTCCTGCATAGTTTATGAGTTTGATGAATGTGGTGTTTAAGCAATTTCAGATTTCCTTTGTAATTGTGTTTATAGATGATATCTTGATCTATTCCAAGGAAAATGATGAGCATGCATATCATCATATTGTTTTGGTATCCTGGGAAACAAAAATTGTATGTTAAGTTTTGCAAGTGTGAATTTTGGGGCATGTAATTTTGAAAGAAAAGGTGATGGTAGACTCTAAAAGATTGGAGCGGAAGAATTGGATTCGGCCTACCTCTGTAGCAGAAGTTAGGAATTTTATTGATCTTGCTAGCTAATATCATAAGTTTGTGAAGAACTTTGGTTCTATTGCTATGCATTTGATCAGGATTACTCAAGACGAAGTACCATTCGAGTAGTCAAATAAGTGTGAAGAGAGTTTCTAAAAGATCAAGAACCTTTTGACTAGCGCCTATCTTGGCATTGCCGGTGGAGGTAAGGACTTCATTGTTTATTATGATACTTTACATTCGGGCTAAAGTGCTGAGTTGATGCAGGACATGATTGTTATAGTTTATGCTTCCCGGTAGTTGAAGGTCCATGAGAGGAACTATTCCACCCATGATTTAGGGTTGCCCACAGTAGTGTTTGCTTTCAAGATCTGGCAATATTATATTTATGGAGTTAAGTGTGTTCACTGATCATCGTAATTTACATGTATTTACATAAAATTTAAAATATGAATCTGAAACAAAGGAGATGGATAAAATTGCTCAAGAATTGTGATGTAACCATTCAATATCATCTAGGAAAGGTCAGTATTGTGGAAGATGCATTGAGCCAGAAAACGGTTACTATGGAGAGCTTTGCGAGTCTAACTAAATTCAATAGTTTCCATTTCTAGGTTTAGATGACATCATCTACCTATACACCAATCAAACACACCTAGTCTATTCTGCAACGTGGGTACAAGCACAAAATTTTTCAGACAACATGTGTACTTAGCCCAGTTTGGGGCTCACTATTGTTCGTTGACGTGCCTCCAAATTGAGGGTATTTCTGACAAATTTGGTATTCTCTTTATTTTACTTTTCATTCCAATCTATTGTATATTTAAAAATTACGTTTTAAATACTATAAATCACAATTATTAACATGTTATATATTATTTAAAAATTACGTAAAAAATATTATAAATTACAATAATTAAAAACTTAAAATACTTAAAAAAAATATGTAAAAAATTAATTGACTCTCGACGTTGTATCAATGCAACATAAATTAAGAAATAGGGAGTAACATATATTACTAAATTACATAATAAAATACACTATAAATCACAATAATTAATAATTTAAAATAATTAAATTTCATATAAATTTTTTTGATTAATTCTCCAAATTTTATAAATAACGTAAAAAGTATTATAGATCACAGTAATTAACAACTTATGATTGAGTCTCCAAATTCTATCTGTGTCATATAAATTGAGTGACATAAAGAATAACATATATTGGGGTAATACTAGGGGTAATACCAGCAGAGGTGGACCCATAGTGGTTCAAGTGGGTGGGTTCAATTGAACCCACTTCATCGAAATTTTTTGTATTATACATATATAAATTATTTGTAAAGTTGTAGATATAAAAAAGATGAACCCATTCACAAACAGAGAATGGCGTGGATTAGTGGTGAATGGGTTCAATTTCACCTTGGGTATCCAAGGTTTAACCCTAGTCAATGCATTAATATTTGTAGTTTTTTTGTATTTTTCATATACTTTTCCTTTTTAAAATTAACTAATAAATATTGACTATTATAGTTCTAGACTTCTAAATTTATTAGTTAAGTTTTCTTTTTATGTTTGTATTTGAGAATTATTTAAAATTGTCAATAATTTAGACAATATGTTTATAGTTTTTACATATTCTCTTTGATCCATCTAATTTTATCATTTCCCTTTACACGCATATTAAAAAATCATAAAGAAGAAAAATAATTTTACCAATCCACCCCTTAAAAATTTCTTACGAATTCTACAAATAAATGAGACGGGGGAGTAGTACTTAGTTTGATTTTTTATAGTATACAAAATTGTGTATTTATTTTCCTTTTTACTTGGTATATACGAAAGTTAGGTTAGTGTAATTTTCATTTATTTATTTATTTATTTATGGTTTTCAAAGTTGTTATAGTTTTAGTCTTATATATAAGAGTAATAAGTAGCTTGTTAAATTGAAAATATGTGCAAAATTTTCTTGTAAGTAGATAAAAATTTAATAGAGCATATTTTTTGCTAAGAATATCACTTCAAAATAACTTGTTAAGGATATAATGAAAAAATGAAAATTATTATTATTGACCATTGCGATGGTTATTTGTAACTTGAGCCTACTTGAACAAAATCCTAGGGTCTCCACTGATTATACTAGCACAGACTCTTACATGCAGTATATATATATATATATATATATATATATATGGGGATCAAGGAAAAAATCATTTCCAAACGTAGCTTTCTTTTCTTTGATCTTTCCTTCAATTAATGTCATCCACATGGTTCAATTTATTAAAGAAGTGTCGTTTTGTTGAGTCATTGTCAAGTGTCTCCACAATATGGGACCATACTATAGTTGGTTCATGCCTTCCACATGTAAAAATTATTATTAATTTCTTTTTTTATTTTTTATTTTTCATACAATGTTCGGTAACTATATTGGTGTCCCATTAAATTTGAATTTGCATCGGGATTCTCACATTAGAGGATAAAATGCTTCCTAACAAAGACAATTTCATATCCAGGAGGACTCGAACTTGAGATTTTTAATTAAAAATGAAGGAGTACTTACACTCCACCACAACCATCTTTGGACGTAAAGATTATTATCATGGCATAGCTCTATCAAGTACCAGTACTATTTGTTTTCAGCACTTCAACACCGAGACTAAAATCACATTGTAGAATAACTCTTGGACAACGATTTTAAACCGACCTTTCTTTGGTTTATTCAAAGGAATGAAATTTCGAGGAAGCATCACAAGTACGTAAGGTTAACAGTAATTTTGTCTCTTTACGTATTCAAATTCTCAACATTTTGTACGTCTTTTGTCCTTCTAACATTAAATATGGCTGTGTTTGGTATGAAGATATTTTTAATCTTCTCATGTTTGGTCAGTATAAATATTTTGAAAAATATTTTGCAAATCAATTTATTTTCTTTAAATTTATGGAAAATAACTTCCTTTAAAAAGTAATACAGGAAAATAATTTTCAAAATCATTTTGAATCTCACACATCAACTGTCAAGATCGGATGTAAGGATCCAATGGTGAAGAAGGATCCTGTTTTGAAAGTTGTATCGAGGGTTGGAGTTAGGTCCTGATTCGAAATCGAGTCTCGATTTTTGTGTTGGTTGTCGATTCGGTTGTCAATGTCGAATTTGTGTTTGGAGAAGTCAAGCGTCGATGCCAAGGTTGGATCAAGGTTCGTGATTGGGGTCAGGTCTCAGGTAAATGTCTTAGTCGGGTCTCTAGGGTTGGGATCGGGTCTCAGGTAAGGGTTGGGGTCGGTATCGAGATTGGGTGTCTAGGTCAGGTGTGTGGGTTGAGGTCGGGGTCTTTGGTCGAGGTCGGGATCAGGTCTTAGGTCGGGGTGTCGAGTCGGAGTCAGAATCAGGTCTCAAGTCACGATCGGGGTCGGATCTCGGGTCGGGTTCAGGTCGGATCTTAGGTCGAGGTTGTATGTTGAATTGATTATCGAGGTTGTTTCTAGGTTATAAACTATTTTTCTTAAAAGTATTTTCTACTATCTAGCTAAAAATAAAGATATTATCTAACCATTCACCAACCAAAATAAATTAGAACCAACTTATTTTCTATGAAAACATTTTGTAGTAAAACATTTTCCTTCATACCAATCACATCCTATATCTCTGAATTTTTCCATAGTGTATCATTGGCAGATCTAGAGTTCAATAAACAAATTCGTATTAAATCAAAGTTCTTTTTTTTTTTTTTTTCCTTATCTAAAGGGAGTTGTAATGAAGGGGAGTAACAGGAACTCCAAAGATTTTAAATATTAAACTGCAAATGATGATAGTTTAAGCCTTAAGGAGTTTTAACCCATCTATTCTCAATAAAATACCCAACATTATGTCTTAACAAATTCACGAGTTACTTACATCAGTAGCAATTTTATTTTTCTAGAATAGACACTATTGTCAACTATGCATATTACTACTATTATTTTGTGACCTTTTATTTTTTAATTTGCTACTTTTAATTTTTTACTTTTTATCATGTTACCGTACCATTACGTGTCAATTTATCTACCGAGTTTTCCCTACAGGTAGAATATTGACAATTGAAGCTTACTTCAAGTTTAGTTACAATACGCTTATACTACATGTTTGCCTTTTAAGTACAAAAATAATAAACTCTTACATATTGTGCGAGCCTAACACGAACTTAACACTTATTTTAAGAAAAAAAAAAGACTTTAAAACTTATGGTAAAAAATAAGTGATAGATGTTTGTGTGGATATAAATCATTTCATGGGTAATATGAGACTTTTAAAGTTCAATTGTGACTAAATATAACAATGTGTCATTTATTTTGAAACTGACTATTTAAAATGAGAAGTGAGTCATATAAATGGAGTATATATATCTGTTATTGGGAAAGAGCAATATCCCATGGCAGATGAAAGACACTACAGGAGGCCAGGATACAAATTGAACATGGCGATTGCAAGATCCAACATTGTTATAGAGAAGATAATCAGGTTGCGATGCGTTGGCTAAATGGAGTATACGAAGAACTAACAGAGTTATCTTTTCTCGTAACAGATTGCCTGATTTGGCAAAAGGAGCTTACAAATTGGACCTGCTTCATATGACATCTATTAGACATATTCACAGAAGAAATCAATATTTGTAATGGTGGAAGCGTATTTTTACCCTGTTTTATTGCAGACTTTTACCGAATTAAAGATACGTTTTCTATTTTCATTTTGTACAAGAACTCATTATGGTGTACGTTCAGGATAATTAAGTAGTCCTACTCCTATGTAAACAATTTTGATATAAATATAAGAGACGAGCAACCATACGGCGAAGATGCATTTAAAAAAAAGTATATATCTATATACATATATGGTATCTTTCTTCTTTTCTTTTCTTTTTTGATTTGATTTCTCTTCAAGTTTCCCCACAATATGGGACCATTCAGATCCAGCAAATATGAATGGAGAATATCTTTGCAAATAGACGACTTTTGGACAAAGATTTTATTGTAATATATTTTGAGGAAAATAGTTTCGACCTTTCTTTGGTTTATTCAAAGGAATGAAACTTCCACAACTACATAACGTTATAACCAATTTGTCTCTTTATATTTATTCAAAGTCTTAACATCTTGTTATCTAAAACTTAAATCTAAGACTTCAAATAAACGGTCACAATACAATTACTCTCCTATTACGTCACTTTGACTTGAAAATAAGAACACAGCGTTTATTCACAACAAAAAAATAGCAACCTAATAAAGATTTTGTCTTCGTCTTGTATTCCTAATATACTTAGAACAAAACTTTGTAGAACTTGTTAAGAAACAACAAAGTTTTAAGAGTACTTTCAAAACTAGAAAATTAAAACTAGTAGAGAAAATAGAATCAGAAACAATATAAAAATATTTTTCTCAAAGAAAGAAAATCGAGCCCACTAAATGCACAGTGTCCCCATAAGAAAATTTTTCCCCTCAAGTACCTGAGGTTAATGGAATATATCCTCCCAGGATAGAACGATCTTACTCACCGGTGTATCGATACCTAAAACCACGGTATCAGCGAATGATCACTCAACGACAGTAAAATACACTTAGAATACTAGATTTAGTAGTAGTAGAAGAAGTCCAGAAAAATTAGTTCCTTTAAAATGAGAGGAAATCCCTCATTTTATAGAAAACAAAGGGTAGTGTGAAAAAGTTCTTATTGTGCCTTACCGGAAAGGTCACAACCCTTTGGAAAAGTCACAATCTTTCGGAAAGGTCACAAACTTTCATAAAAGTCACAACTTTTCATAAAAGTCACAACCCTTCATATAAAAGTCGCAACTTTTCATAAAAGTCATAACTCTTCATAAAAGTCGCAACTCTTCATTTTCCATTCACACCTTTTAAAACCCAAAAATTCCCCGCATGAATGGGGAATGACTCCAAGACAAAGAAATGGACAAGTATGTGTACTTGACAAGCAAGAATTAATTGCATCTGGATAAGTAGGTTTCCCTTTGAACTTTCTGTAGTGAACATATGTTGGATATACTCGATCAATCAGCAGATTTAATATCTTTGAACCGTCAAGCTTTGGTGTATACCTAGACAACCATATGTCACACAATTAACCCTTTACTATTTATGGTTCTTATGGTTGTGTTCGTTTCAACCATGAACACCTCATGGTTTCATGAGTGTATAGAGAGATGGGCTTTTGAGAATCATCTTCTTTGAAGCGGCTTACACTTCACACTCACATAGGTGATTTCTAACTGTGTTATCGCGTAGATACATTATTTGGTCAAATCTGCCAAACTTAACAAATCATTAAAAACATTAAGCTTTATTAACTCATTAACAAGCATTAATGTTGTATCCTTGTTCCTGAGCATTGGCTTCATCATGAGAATGGATTGAGTTGGTTGATAATGCCGAACCGTCAGTCACAACTTTGTTTTTCTCCTTGAACCTAGATCTTGGGATCTCCAGTTTGCTAGGTAGAGTTACTGCCATAATGACTTGTCCTAAACCGTAAACCTATTCACTTAAATGATCTTTCAACGTTCTCTCTAGTTAGGCCTTTTTGTAAGTGGATCCGACACATTATCCTTTGACTTTACATAGTCAATTGTGACAATTCCACTAGAGAGTAGTTTTCTAACGGTATTATGTCTATGTCTTATATGACGAGACTTTCCATTATACATCATGCTCCATGCTCTACCTATTGCATCTTGACTATCAAAGTGTATGCATACTGATGCCAAAGGTTTGAGCCAAAAAAGAATATCTATCAAGAAATTTCAGAGTCTTTCAACTTATTCACTGGCCTTATCTAAAGCACCTAGCTCAGAGATCATTAATTGTAGAGCTAGCGATACATGTCTTTTTGGAAGATTTCCAAGAGACTGCTCCTCCACCAAGAGTAAATACATATCAACTCGTGGATTTTACTTCAATTGATCCTAGTGATCCAATTTGCATCACTATATCCTTTCAATACTGTAGGATATTTGTTATAATGCAAGACATAGTTTTGAGTATGTTTTAAATATCTCAAAACTCTTTTTATATTGTCATCCAATGAGTTTGATTGGGATTACTCATGAACCGACTCAGCTTATTAATAGCACATGCTATACCTAATCGCGTACACTTTCTGATATACATCATATTTTTCAATACTCTTGCACAATCTAATTGTGAGTCACTTTTACCTTCATTATATTGAAGTGCAAACTCACATTTATTGGAGTCTTGACAATATTAAAATCCATATATTTGAACTAGTCAAATATCTTTTTAATGTAATGAGACCGTGACAATGCTAAACATTATGGAGTTCTAAGGATTCTTATACCTAAGATCACATCAGCAACTCCAAGATCTTTCATATCAAAGTTGCTTTCTAGCATATGTTTAGTAGTATTTATGTCGTTAGTGTCTCTACTGATGATCAACATATCACCAATATACAAACAAACAATGATCTTGTGATTTTAATGTAAACATACTTATCACTTTCATCATTCTTAAATCCATTTACCAACATAGTTTGGTCAAATTTCTTACGTCATTATTTGGGTGCTTGTTTTAGTCCATAAAGTGACTTAACAAGTTCGCACACTTTCTTTTCTTTACCAGGAACCACCAAACCCTCGGGTTGTCCCATGTAAATTTCTTCCTCCAATTCTCCATTTAAGAAAATTGTTTTCACAGTCATTTGATTAATTTGGAGGTCATATACCGCATATAGGGCAATCAACATCCGAATGAATGTAATTCTAGTTACTATCGAGTATGTGTCAAAAAACTTAAGACCTTGTTTATTCTAAAGTCTTTAAAAAAAAGTCTTGCTTTTTTTTGTCAACAGTTTCATCGACTTTCATTTTCCTTCTGAAGATTCACTTTGAACCCAAAGGTTTATTTCCTGGAGGAAGATCAGTCAACTTCTAATGTGGTTCCTCAAGATTGAATCAATATCACTATTGACACCATCTTTCTAGAAGAATGAGTCCATAACAGACATAGAAAATGTTACAAAATTAGTTCCGAAGAAAGTAGATGTCCTTTGACATTTACTACCACTACATGAAAAAGGCTTATTAAAGACCAACATTTAGGGACGAGTCAAAAATTTGGTCTGTGAAAGTATGTTTATAGGGACGAGTTTTGTTTCTCGTCTCTAGTTTGCAATTTTATTTTATTTTCTAACGAAGGTGCTAAATCTGGTCCCTAGATTAATAAATAACTAGTCCCTAAATAAAAATTTAGTGGGTCAAAAGGAACCAGTCACCACTCGTAACTTAAATGTATTTCTCTTTCTTTTTAGGTGTAGTAACAAAATCTATTTCTTATAAAATTCCTAAGCCCTAATCTTCTCATCGTGAAGTTGCTATTGTAAAATCGTCTCCCTTTTTCTTCATCTCCAGCAATGAAAGATCCTTCTTTGGTATGACTAACATCCCTAATCTCAAAGTTCTTCTATAATGCTAAGTCAGGAAATTGACGAAGCTATTTTCCTCCCCTTTTCATGGATCCCACCTACAAGTGTTGCTGCTTCAATTTTGATGAAGAAGGTTACAGCAGCGCTTCGCAACAACTTTGATAATGAAGGAAATGGGGGTAATTTTTTTTTCACTACTTATCAGGTACAATTAGATTTACGAAATTCTATGAAATTTAATGAGCGATTAATTAGGGTTTTTTTTCCAGATTTCTCTTATCTCGATTTGGATATCCAATTGCACCATCCTATTGGTACTAATTTCACTTTGTTGTATTGTGTTGGCTGCTCAAGGAGTGTGGTTGTGTTGGTTGTTCAAGGAGTGCGGTTGGAGAAAGTAGCCTTTTTCTTCTTTTGTTATTTTACTTAATATTTCAACTCAAATTGTTGTTCTTTTTTTTTTTTATTGGAATTTCATATACAATAGCAATGAATGCATCTGATATTGATGAAATATTTCTAACTCTATCAACATTCATTGTCGCTATCATCCAGTGGAGATTTCAAAATAGTCAATGTTATCTCAAAGTTATACATATCGATGTAGTTAGTTTTGGAATCTCACATTTTTGAATTAATGAATTTCAATTTCTTGAATTGTTACTTTTTGTATCTAATTTTCGGTATTTCCTTCGCTTGATATACTCATTACCAATATTTATTCTTCTAAATTTCGACTTTTGCTTGTTCTGTTCTTATTATTAATTAGAGTGTATCTTTCTATAAGTAGAACACAAAATTTAACCTATATATGTTTAACAATACATTATTTGTTGTGTAAATACTTTTTTCTTTGTTGTCTATTCATTTTCAGGTTTCAGATCATCACAAGTTCTGTGAACAGTCCGGTTATAGTTCTCGACTAAGGTAAGAAAAGATTTCTCCAAAGCACTTGATCTTATGATTAATTACAAGTGCACACCTTTGTTTACTTCATTAAGTAGTGCAGTCCTTTGTGAAAATCAGAGGGAAAGGTTCAACAATTCTTAAATGTTATGGACCTTTGAACTCCATATTTCACCTTGCTTGGTATGTTGAATTGTTAATAGTTCATGTATTGTAGCATAAGCTTACATCTTATGCTTAGAATTGATAGATAAATTTTGAAGAGAAATAATTTCATGCCCAAAAATATAGTTACTTTCGCTTGTTCATTTGCCTGGAAAAATCTACTCAAACCAGTTGAGGTGTAAAACACATGAAAAGCTAATCATTTAGATGTATTTTTGACCTTTAAGTATAGATTTTGTGCCATTTCTTTCATTCACAAGACATGTAACTACACTCTAATATCTCTGGAATAGCCATGTGAGGTATTAGGGTCGCCTAGAGAATCCATCTCCAGACACATTGTTTAAATGATTCAACTAAAAATGATCCAATTCACAAAGCCTAGTTGATTCTCATATTATGCCTTCTCCATATAAACCTTTAGAGCACATCCAATCATGCTTCCTTTATGAAATTTAAAACTCAATTTCACATCCAAAAAATATAAGATTTACCTACAATCTTGTTGTTCAAAAAGTCGCAGTTTGCTTGGTATTATAACTCCATTGGTGTTGTATTTTTTCTACTATTGTGTTTCTTTACTGAGATGCTTTCATCATATATCATATATGAGAAGCATATGTGATATGAATAAAGGACGGCTCGACTAGAAAGTAAGACGCGAATCAAGGGGTATTTTTGTCAAGATGGATTCATACATGCATCATTAGTGTCAAAGGTTATCTTTTATAAATAATGTTTGCACAAGCAAACAATCTAAGACATTTTTCTGGAAGATCATCGATATATTGTAATGAAAGTTTTGTTAATTCTGTCATATGGATTGCAAATCTTTTACTAGCTCGATCGTAGGATCAATAGAGGAAATTAGGGAGTCGTTCTTTCTGAATGTATCTATAGTAAATTGTAAAGTTAAAAGTTGATAAAAACATGTAGCATAGAAAAGGGGAAAAAGTTAGATTTTCTCTTATATTATTGATCTTGAGAACCCTTGAAACAATAATGGAATGCGGCAGCAATAGACATGTATTCAAGCTTACTTTTAACTAGCGTGTTCGATTAATTTCTATAGCGTTATTCTGTCTCTTTTTTGTTCAAAGCACAACATTTCTTATTAAGGCGAAGCTGTTCGACCAAGAATATAGTAGAATCAGCTATGCATTTACATTGGGAAATCTGTAAAGTTAATGATTGTTTGTACTTGGAATAGAATCCTACAACTAGCCATAAGAGTCGTTTGTTCCAAATCTAGTTAACGACACATGAAATTTCTTACCTTTTTCTCACCTCAAGAGCTGTTATGACAGGTAAGAAAGAGTACATCAACATTGTTATTAAATGATCATAGCAGTCATTGTATACAAATATAAATTTTATGAAAAAACACTTAATGGGATTGAGAGTTGTTATTAAATGTGTATTTCATTATGGAAGAGAAAGTGCATGCTAAGAAGTAATACACAATAGAAATTTGTAGAACTTGGGGCTGATGAATAGGATAAAGATATATTATGGACACTGCTTTGAAATACTTCTTGATAAGTTGAGGTGAATATTTTGGATGGATTTTAATTTGTAGAAGAACTGGCATATTGAGGGAAATGAGAAGTTACAACTTTAAATCATTTAGATAAATTGCTAAATAGCCAAAACTTTTACTTTATTGGCTGCACAATGCATTTATATCGATACTTAGGTGCTTAGTTAAGTAGGAAAACTGGATCTAAAGTAGTTATGTTGGGATCTCTTTTCATCTGGGAAGCACAAAATATTTTCCAGCATCCATAGATTTGTTGTTAAAGACTTTATCTTGGCCAATGTAGAAGACATGTTGACATGAAAATAGTTGCGTTGTTTGGCAGTAAAATATTTAACCTATATAATTGAAGAGGTGATTTATTTTTGGACCTAATTCGTAGGAAAGAGAACTCAAAGACCCCAAGAAAAGTTACATTTTTCTGTAGCGACCCCAAGTCATTTATGACTTGCTGGGACTGACAGTTCGGTCACCTGGTCGTTCGTTTGGTTTTGGTGTGAGTTTTAGTGTTTTGGAGCTTATGAACCTTGAACGATCATTTTCGATCAAAAGTTCAAGAAGATGACCTCAGAATAGAATTTTGACGGTTCCATCATCTCCGAAATGACCAAATTAGGCTAGTAGCATAGTTGGGACGAGTATCAAAGCCTTTGATGCTAGTTTGGATCATTAGGCGTTTTAGCCTTTAAAATTTGGCCTAAGGTTGACTTTGGTCAACATTCTTAGAAAACGTGCTCGGATGAAAATTCCGTCAGCGTGGTTAGCTCCAAAATGTTGAGTTTGGTCTAGAACAACCTTTCGTTCGACTCCCGAGGCCTCCGGGCTCATTCCGAGCCCCTCGGTGGATTTTGGTTAAAATGACTTTTGGAAGTGGGACCCACTTTTTATCGATATGACCTCTGATGGAAATTTTGACTGCACTGTTGAGTCTGGAATGTCGAATTTAGTAGGGTAGCATATCTGTTTTACTTTTATCGGGTTCCGAACGAATTTCGAGCACCCCGTTAGAGACTTTGAAGTATATAGCCAAAGTTGAAATCTGGTGCTACACCAGATTTCTGCTTCACCAGATTTCAGCAGCACCAGATTTCACCAGCACCAGATTTTAGCTTTGGCTATATACTTCAAAGTCTCTGACGGGGTGCTCGGAATTAGTTCAGAACCCAATAAAAATAAAACAGATATGCTACCCGAATAAATTCGACATTCCAGACTCAATGACGTAGTCAAAATTTCCTTCAGAGGTCATCTCGATAAAAAGTGGATCCCACTTCCAAAAGTCATTTTAACCAAAATCCACCGAGGGGCTCGGAATGAGCACGGAGGCCTCAGGAGTCGAACGAAAGGTTGTTCTAGACCAAACTCAACATTCCGGAGCTAACCGCGCTGACGGAATTTTCATCCGAGTATGTTTTCCAAGAATGTTGACCAAAGTCAACCTTAGGCCAAATTTCAAAGGCTAAAACGCCTAATGCAAGAATTAACTTTTGCAAAGTAAACTATAGCAAAGTTAGTTCGTTTATTTCAACTATTGTTGGTTGTACTGATATCATTCATCATTCAAAATTTTCATATCATGACATATCACCGTACTTTTTTTCTTATGATTCTAGCTCATCGATAGCTGCTGCTTGATATGGACTTCTATTTTACCTGTGTTAAGCTCTAATGTCTACTCTTGTGCTTTCGGATTTCCTCTGGTATTTTTCTACTCTTGTTTCCTTTCTAAGGTCTTTCTTTTATATATGTTACTCTTATTATAGAAAAAGTACTTCATATTGTTGAAAAGAACTATAACTTTTTTCCTTTCTTTCCTCTTTTGCTTTCCCATGGCGCTTGTTCATCTCACTGTCCTTCTTGTTCCTTTTCCTTGTCATTACATATCTTTATGTTGCTTGAAATCTTATGTATGATTGAGTATTAGCAGTAACTTTATCAAATTTTCTTCTTTTGTTATGGAAATATGTTGTATTAATGGAAGTTGCAGTGTAACTAGGAACAAAAAATCCAGATTGCAATATCTTATTTCTTGTCTACACTTAAGTTTATTGTGTGATTTGGCTATGTAATTATTCTTTTTTCTAAGAAAATTTTATTTTGTACGTTCCACAGGATTTGGATATTTTCATTTACAAGTCGAGATGCAAGTTTGAAAATATTAAACAAGTTTTGTCAAATCAGTCATCCTTCGCTTGGATAGTTTGGCAAAACATTTCATTACATATTTAGAGATGTTAGCTTTTTTTGCTAATGAGTTGTGTAAATATAGTATTGTGACTATATTTTTGTAATTCATTATGTACATGCCATTGTAATCTATTGTTTTAAATAATATGATCGATAATTTTATTATATGCATTTGATTATCTATATTTAAAATTTTATAATATCTTCAAAAATAAGCATGTATTATCGTCTTTAATATCATATTATAAATAAATTATTTGTGGCAAGAATGTAAAGTCACTTTTAGGGACGAGTATTGCTTCAGTCCTTAAAACTCTTCAAGGACCAGATATTTGGTCCCAAAAGGTATTAAAGACTAGTTCAGCTATTCTTGAAATTAGTGTTTAAGGACCAGAAATGTGGTCACTAAAAGGTTTTAGGGACTAGAATTATACTTTTCGTAAAAGCATTTCAAGGACTAGTACGAAATCCCGTCCCTATACGTATTTAGCGACGAAGCCAGTAGGAACGGGTTTTTCCTGTCCCTATTGGTATTTAGGGACTAGAATGGGACTTTTAGGGACCGTTTTTCTGGTCCCTATTAGCCGTTTTTCTTGTAGTGTACGACTTTGAAACTCTTTATTAAGTACATTCTCCCTTTGTTCTTTCCAAGGTCTTTTAGATCCTTCACTAGACTACTCAAGTCTAATTTTACAATCCACAGTCTTTGGTCCTATTTTAATCCTTTTAGGAATAGGAACTTGGATTTTGGCTAGACACCCCCACATTTTGAAATATTTCAAGTTGGATTTCCGTGTCCTGAACAAACAAAACTTCTTATTGCTTTCTTTCTGAAAAAATAAATTTTTTTGTTGTTCCCTTTTGCTATAAGGATAGCTTTCTCCACACAAGTTTTGTGGTAAACCTGAACTTATAAGTAATGTAGCCATCATTTTATTCAAAGTTTGATTTTTTTTCATTCTGCAATTCCATTAGATTGAGGGGAATAGGGCAGTAGTTTGATGGATAAATCCACTTTCCTAACATATTTCTGCAAAATGAGATTTATACTCTCCATCCCTATCACTTTTTATCTTTTTCCCAACTGATTTTCAACTTCAATATTATATTGCCTAGATGATTGTATTGCTTCATCCTTACCATTCAGCAAATAGACATAACCGTATCTAATGCAATTGGCAGTAAAAGTTATGAGATACTTTTTCCCACCAGTAGATGATGTTGACTTCATATCAGAAATGTTAGTGAAAATCAACTCTAAGGGATTAGACTTCCTTTTCAATAGATTTCTAAGAATTCTTAGCATACTTAGATTTCACACAAACTTGACATTGCACTCAAAGTTAGACAAAACTTCTAAGTTGATCACTTTTCCTTGCTAGGTTTTGTAATTGACATGTCCCAAGTGTCCATGTTACAAAAAGTTTGACTCAAGCAAGTAAGAACAAATAAAAATAGAGTTTGAAAAGCTCTTTGCGAGGTAGATTTTTCTCACAAATATTTTGTTCCTACTTCTTACAATTTTGTGTGATACAAATATTAATTAGAGTCAGCATCTTATCAAATGTCCTTTTCAGAAGGACCTTTCCATAACAGTTAATTTCATTGTTATAGAACTACCCAAGAACATATTTTCATCGGGTCTAATAAAGGCAATATAATCCAATTGTTTCTTTTACAGAATATGACAAATGACTGTTCTTCAATATTCATGTCTATACAAATAGTTATATTTAATAGACATATTTTTCATGAAAATTCACAACATTTTAAGTGACAATTTTTCATAAAAAAAACTCAATTATTTTGAACAAGTATACATATAATTTGGTAGTTTCATACTAGTCATACCGTATACTAGTAAAAGAGAAATTCAACGACCACAATATCAAATATACTCCAAGAATTTTGTGTAACATAATACAAAAGTATCATCGAATTTCATATCTTGTGCTTCAAATTTAAATTAGACACTAAGTCTTATTTTATATTTGTCATAAGTAAAAAACCCCTCACATTTTAAATATGATCTCAAAAATATTTTTCATGTATTTGAAAATAGTTTTTTCACATTTTTTTCCTCATGCTATCAAAGTGGCATTGGCAACATGAAACCTCTTTTGAAAATATTATTCTACCAAAGAATTATAGTGCTTCAATTCCATTTGACAATCTTTACACAATGTCAAAGTTCATTTCATAGAGGCACAAAATCAGAAACTCTAAGTCACTAGTATTTTTCCTCTATGACAAATAGACAACCACTTAGTATTTAGAATACTAACAACAAAGACAAATTTTTTTTTGTACAATTTGTTTCTATATAACAGTGAAGTTTATAGTAAATCAAAAGTACAGCATTGACTTATTATGTGAAGTTTTCATATTCTTCAAACCAATTGCATTGTTTAGTTTATTCAGAGTATAAAACTACAAAAACTCTTAGTCTACAAAAATCAGACACAATCAAATTTCACATGGAGTACAAAACTACAAAAGTTTTTTAGTCTCCAAACAAAATTAAACATATTCTTAGATTATCACATAGATATGCTTTTCTTTTCAAATGGCCTTCCAACTATAACATTTTGACATTCTATTTTATCAAACAAAATGTGCATCTCTCATTCTGCAAACTAAAGAATTTTAAAGACAACACTTTTTGCCAAGGAAAATTCATTCAAAAATCATATGATTTGCAGATGTTTTTCCAAAGACATACATGATAAATATCAAAACTGTTAACTTTTAGAAACTATTTTATTCCTTTGATAAATAATAAGAAGGTTCTCGGGTGTAATGTTTAACTGAAATGCTGCCAATTCTTCTAGTACATTCTCACTTCGACCTTGCTAAACAAAGCATCAAATTCTGGAGAAGTAATGCATTAATCTTCTATTTCCATGATCTGTTTCTCTCAATCAGTAGAATACAAGAAATACCAATAGTATACTAATGTCCTTAAGATTGTTGTTCATCTTGTATTCCTAAGATACTTAGAACAAAATTTTGAAGAACTTGGTAAGAAACAACAAAGTTTTAAGCGTACTTTCAATAGTAGAAAATTAAAACTAGTAGAGAAAATAGAATCAGAAACATATTAAAAATAATATTCCCCTCAAGTACCCGAGGTTAATGGAATATATCCTTGATTAATAATGTTTCAAACACACTTCATTCAATTCTAAGTGTCAACGATCATAAATCAATATAAAACCCAACTATATGAGTTGGGATCAAATTCCATAGGGAGCGGTACGTGTTTGGAATTCAATTAAGAAGTATGAATGCATTCTAATCAGCCATACGAATAAAAATGATCAGAAAACGACATATCAAATTTAAAAAGGAATGATACAAATGTCAAATTGGGGTTTTTGGTTGTAATTATCAACTACAAACGGTCACAAACACTAAAAATTAACAATACTGAGACGGATTCTTGGGATGTGATCAACTATAGGCAAATATACACATATGGATAATTGCAACTATTAGTAAATAGCTAGATATTAGTGAGTAGGCTAGGCTATAAGAGAGGTAATTTTCTCTCAAACAATTTCCCCGAATCAGGTGATTTCTCTCGAACATCAACAAGCATGCAAATTAAGAGCAACCCACACCTTAATCCATTCACTCTCTCGAGCTAAATGTGTGGAATTTGGTTTAGGATTCACTCTCTCGACCTAAACCCATATCAACCCAATACCCACAAACCATTAATCAAAAACCTTAGTTCTAAAACCTCTCTCTTGAGCAAGCCAAGAACACAAACATAGAACTGCATTTACAACTACAATTCTTAAATTAAACCACAATTAATGATTAAACTCACTTTTAAATAACATTTAAACTAACAATTAGCAATACCCATAAGCTAAATCAGCTAATAATCACACCCCAAGAATTGGAGTTTTAGCTAGACATTATAAAAAGGTAAAAAAAGTTACCAAATTGATTATCCATCAATGCTCCAATTTGATGAATCTCAAAGACTCACTTCCAATTTCTCAAAAGTAAATTTCTTCAATCCTTCAAAGCTAAAGGAAACTCTAGAGAAAACTATCTCTAGATGATTGATTTTAATAAAAATTATCTCTAATGTCTCCAAGATACTAAACTAAATGTTCAAAAACGTATTTATAGTCGCCGAAAATAAGCTGTGAAAGCTGTTTGGCGAAGTAAGTTGGGCTCACCAAACCACTGGACGAGCCGCCCTTTGGTCTCTTCCATCGCCCTTTCGCCTTGGCATTCAGCATCCTCAAGGTCCGTTACTTTGGGGCGATCTATCTTGACTTCGCGGAATCACTCGGTGATCCGCTGACTGCTCATTTTCGTCGCTGACTTGGTTCTTTCCTTCATATCTTGGCACCCTGGAACTTTAGGCGGTCTGATGAGCCACTCAGCGACACGCCGAGTGCTCTTGGCGATCTTCAGGCTCGCCCTTCTTAATTTCTTCAGCCTGTTTTGCTCCTTTTTGCCTGTTAATGTCCTTGCTTTGTTCCTCAATCCATATACCTGAAAATCAAGGATGTAACATCAATTGTTGGCACAAATTAAGCATTTGAGGACACTAATTCTATATAAACAAAGCCCTAAATGTGTCCAAATCCAGGACTCATCAACACCCCCAACTTAAACTTTTGTTTGTCCTCAAGTAAAATTCAAGTTCAACAGTTAAAAAAGGATATCTCATAAAGTGCTAAAAAAGACTCAATCATGAATGAATGCAACAAGACTCAACTTACTCATGCAAGGATAAATTGTGCACTTAAAGATTCAAGTTGTGACTCACCAGTTTCAAAGATACTCAAGTTCACAATACTTGCTTCAACTGCAAGTTCACGCTCAACAAAGGTGCTCAAATGCCCTCACAACAAAGATGGCTCCATAATCACACACAATTCCTCAACAATTTATAATTCCGGAATTAATCACATAGAACTCTCTCACTCACAAAGATGATTACATGCATCACTTCACCCATAAGTTTGCCCTTATTTTCCAATCAACACTCTTTTCAGCTCACTCAAGATCACAAAGGTCTTTTCAAGGCTTGCAACGGGGCTGAGTGTAAAGATATGGTCATTTAGGCTCAGTGACTGCTACCCTCATGAAATATGGTCTGAACATCACTTTTTTTTCCTTTTCTTCAGCATTTTACTCATGCTCAAAATTCTCCCCATTATTCAACTTCCAATGAACTACCGGACACCCCATTTTTTTTGCAACTTTCACAATTTTTTTTTTCTTTTGCTTTCTTCTTTTCTTTCTTTTTTTTTTAATATGGAGTGATTCCATATTTTTCAACACCATGGATCAATAGGGAATTTCTTCTCACTTCTTGATTTACATTCTCTTTTCACCACACCCCCAACTTAGGCTTTTGGCCTAAGTTGGCTATTCAAGCAAACCACATTTCATGAAAGTCATGGGTGAATGGATAAAGAGGGGTCATATTTGCTCAAGTTTCTTTTAAGAAAAGGATAAAGCAGAAAGGGATTCAAGCAAGGTTCACACAACTCACAAGGTTGGCCACAAAAAGAGGTATATTATCAAATTGTTTCACTCATCAAAATTGTTGCCTAATATCATTTCAAGATCTTGCATCACTTATTCAACAGGACCAACGGGGCAAATTCTAGGTGTCACCACACACAATGTTCAAGGTAAGCTCATCACACAAGGAATTGGCATCAATATCAAACGAGACTCATTCGAGCTAGTGTGCAATGTTCATCACAAGAGACTTTATTCGATAACCGGCTAGTCACAATGGGATGCAAAAAGTCCACATATTGTCTATGCAACTTCATGTGTCCTCATCGTAGCTACGCATTTATTTTTGTTCGATTAAGAACACTATTCAATTCATCGATATTGATCATAACTGATACTCAAATTTGCACAAGAACAACCACATTCAAACACAACAAGCAGTGTAAAAATTTTAAATGAGTCAAAATCCATTTCTATTCAAATCAAGGAGCCACAAGCTCAAACATCCACAAGATATAATCAACACACAATTTAAAACTCAAAAACCCAATATATATATATATATATATATACACACAAAATATAATCACAAGAGGTGGTATGGAAATACCTCACCCCACCATAAACAAAAAGTTGTTGTTCTCAAATGCAACAAAAGTCAATAAAAACGACAGAGAGGGAGGTATAGAAGAATCATGTCTACACAGTCACTCCATCTATCAAGGAATCAATGCCCGGTGTCAAACTTTTATCTTGGGCATTAGTGCCCGAGGTAACAGCAACATTGGCTCCACTAGAGCCTGCCATGGAAGTCTCTATCAGCGATGTCTGAATGACGAACTGAACTATTGTCTTCTCTAAATCAGGCAGGTCTCCATAGATGGTTGCCTCTTGAGCATCAAGCTGCTCCTCATCCGTCTCCGCCTCTAACTCATCAACAGCCACATCATCCATAGGCACATCTCCAATGGCAGCTGGAAGCATCCCAGAACTGGTCGGGACATCATGAGCCTCAGTTGACTCAAAGAGAGAAGTGAAGTCTATGGACTTCAGATAGTCCACATCCTTTCTCAAATCTGAAACCTCGGCTTTTAAAGTCATCACCTCAGAAGTAAGCCCCTGTTTACTCTCACAAGTCTCTACTCTCACCACACAAGCATTAATAGATGTACGAAGGGGTGTCAAAGCAACTAAGATAGCTCACTCAATCATCTAAGGCACCTCGGCCTCGAGCCAGGAAGCCAACACATCGGCAGAATAGGCTAGGTGCCCCATCTTGAGGAGTATGGCCTGAGTAATCCTAGTAGGCTGTGAAGCTGCAAAAGGACCTGGGGCCTGGGAAAGAGTGGAAGCGGGTGTACCTAAAGGCCTGGAGGCCGGAGTAAGCAAAGATGCCTCTGCATGTATGGACTCAACAACCTCCGGGGAAGCATCCACCGGAGTTGCTCTCCTTCTATCTGCCTCATCCTTTGTGTACTCAGCCTCTATGTACCAGATGTTTGTGAAGGATGTAGGTGTGACATCAATGTTCCTCTTCTAATCACGTGGAACTCCAGCTCTCTGACATAACTCTGTGATCAGCACTGGGAAAGAAAGGGAAGTCTGGCTTTGTTTGACCTTCACAACCATCTCCTGCTCTATGATTAGTCCCAAATTATGCTCTTTTGGGCTATGAGTGACTCGAGACAGGCCGCCTTTGGGTGGTGTAGGATGGACTCATTCTGTGAAAGCATGATGGATCTGCTAATGAACCCAAACCAGTACTAGGCTGCTATATTCAAGTCCTTCTTCTCAATCAGAGCTCCAGCCTCGATCCACCTCAGGGTGGTACCAGAAATAAGGGGGGCTAGCCATCCCTTTAGGTCATCCAGAGTCGACATAGTGGTATCCAAACTCGGGTAGTCAGCCTCTAGTCCTCTATCTAAGACAGTGTTGAGATACTCGCTGTTGCATCTCACTGTCTTCCCCCGGACCTCTACAGAATCTACAGGTCTGAAGGCACTATCCTTCTTCTTTCCCTTCAGCACTAACTCACTGTATGCCGTGTAAAACTCTTGGACCCAAATCGGAATATAGGGGCCACGAGGCCTGGTGAACTACTCAAACCTGTGGAACCGAAGAGTGTCCCACACATTAGGCTACTTGTCAACTACTCCATCCGCAGACAATCCCTTCTCTTCAAGTATGGTCCTCAGTCCCTCGGCCTTTAGCCTGTTGAGTAGCCAAGGAGGAGGACCCTGAATTGGTGGTGCTGGAACCACCATCTGTGCCGGAGCTGACACTGTATCATCAGTAAGGGGTAGACTCCGGGATCCTAGATGGATTTTGACGAGCTTGGGCTCTGATCTTAGCTCTTCGAGTCTATAGTGGCTGGTCATCCTCAGGCTCGGATAATGGAAAAGAGTCCCCATCACTGTCGGAGTTGTGCTTAGGCCTCTCTGCTACGGGCGCCTTGCCCTTTCCCTTGCCTCCTTTTGGAGGTGGTTGTTTTCCCTTTTTAGAAGGAGCAGCTGCTCCCTCATTAATGATAATTCCCTATGCTCTTTTGAGGGGTGGCATACAACTCTCGTTCCAGTTGATCCTATCCATATATGCAAAATATGTCAAGAAAAAGTTAGAAATAATCCCAAAAAAACCTAAGAATTCAAGTTGCAGAAAGATTCACCGAACCACTCGACGAGTCGTCGAGTTACTTTGGCGAGCCAGATCGGGCTCGCCGAAAGGACTGGCTAGAAAATTTCCTAGAAAAAAGACAGGTCGGTGATATACAAGGCCTTTCGGTTAATCGTCAACACTACTCGGTGAACTCAGACTAGCCCGCCAAATTTTACAATATGATTTAAGGATGAGGGACGCAGAAAGGGCGATCAAGGGAGACTTTTGGCGAGTCACCGAGTGAACTCGGCGAGCTCAGGCTGATCGCCTAAAGTTATAGACTCTAACTCAGCCAAATCATGAAATTATAGGCAATCAAAGGGGACATTGATGAACCGCCAAACGGTTCAACAAGCTCAACCCAGCTCGCCAAACTGCCCAACGTGCCAAATTTCAACCCCTTTTCCCAAAATAAAGCCCGCAGCCCTCGAAAACAAAATTAAACAACACACTTATTCAATTAAGCTTAGACCCACTCGATCCATGCCACCGAGGTACTCACACTTCCCCTGGTTTGGCCAAAATTGGTTATTTGACGACTTTTGCCCTTAAGAATGACGTCAAACGCTCCATCATTGGAAAAAGTACATCATTTAGCACAATTGGGGTTACTCAGACTTCACCCAACTAGACCTAACAACAATTTACCGTAACCTAACAATTTATGATCAATTTTAAAGCAAACAATTTGGGAAATCATCATTTTAACCAATTTAAGCATGATTTCAAAAATAACTAGGCAACTAGCACACAATTACAATTTCAGAACATGCCTAGCACACATTAACAAGATTTAAACACATGCATTTGAGTTCAACAGCTAATCAAGAGTTTGAGATTCGAAAAACCAACCTTTAATGCTGAAATACGAGTTTGAAATGCTAGGCGTTAATGTAATCCAACTCCGAGTACGAGATCAAGAGCAAAAAGCGATAATGCAAAAATATAGAAACCATATAGTGTGGGTGCAAGTGTACGAGGCTAAAAATGAGGGAATATGAAAAAGTTTGAAATTTCAAACCTTTGGCCTTTTAAAACCTTTCAGTTCGCGACCCTTTCTGTGATATTAGTCGTCCTCGCTGAGCCACTTAGTGATGCGCCGAGTGGTAACTTGCCTCACCCAGTTTTACAGAACCTCCAGTTGATTTGGGGGTCCAAACGATGGGCAAAATTGGGCTCGCTGACTTGTTCAGTGAGTCGCCGACTTGTCCATGGGCCAGTCGAGATTTACACACTCCCACCTATGAATTTTGTGGGTCCAACGGCGGTCCAGGTCGGGCTCACTGACCTCTTCAGCGAGTTGCCGACCTCTTCAGCGAGTCGCCGACTGGACTCTTGGCTTGCTAACTTGCATTTTTCAAACACATTCCGCTTTTACACCTGCACAATCAACACTTATTATTCAAAAACAAAACACAAAGCATTAAAAACTTGGGTTGCCTCCCAAGAATTGCCTTAGTTAATGTCATGGCACAATGCAAGTACCCATTCAAACATAATTCTTGGTGTTTGCCATAGTAACACTAGGCAACCCCTCTTTGTGTCTTGAGTTGAGATGGTACGAAATCTGACCCATTTGGGTCTCCAATTGCGTAATCGAAGTGGAATGAGAGGTCACCATCCGGTTGAGGGTTGAGACATTCTCTTTTATCTCTTTCAACACTCTGTCCTATCCTTCGACTTTGTTGCAAATACGTAAGAGTATATATTCTATTTGACCACCCTCATGTTCCTTAGGCTTTCGGCGCTCATGGGGGAACGTGGCTATCCTCTTTCCCCCCTATATTCCATCCGTGGTTACCACCTGGCCTTGAGTGGTTTGCACATTGACTTCCTTTTTGGTTACTAGGAAGTCTACTTTGTTTTTGTGCAACACTTCACATTCCTTGATATTTTTGGCCAAGATATCTAGCTAAGACATTATTTTGGCCAGGTTCTGGTCCCTATCTGGATCCTTATTGATCTTGGTCATGCGATCGAGGAGTAGGGATGCTGTTGCATAGGATTGCTGCACTATACCACCCAGAGAAAATTGATCAACCAAACCTGTGTTCACAGAATCAAGACCCCTATAAAAACATTCCAGCAACATCTTATCTGGGATTTCATGAGTTGGGCACTGAAGCAATAGTTTCTTAAACCTTAGCCACGTCTCATGGATTGGCTCACCCTCTAAGCGCTTGAAATCTAGGATGTTATCCCTAAGTATCATTTTCTTTGGAGGAGGGTGGCCCACTTGGCTACCATTACTACCGTTTACACTCATTTTCTCTGTTTTAACACAAGCAACACAAAAACAAAACTAAAAGTAAGTAGATTCAACTATGACTAACAAGAATACAATTCAACTTCACCAAAAGAATTTCAAACAACACCACTCCCCAGCAACGACGCCATTTTGATTAATAACGTTTCAAAGACACTTCATCCAATTCTAAGTGTCAACAATAGTAAATCAATATAAAACCCAACTAAATGAGTTGGGGTCAAATCCCACAGGGAGCAGTACGTGTTTGGAATTCAATTAAGAAGTATGAATGAGTTCTAATCAGCCATAGGAATAAACATTATCAAAAAATGATATATCAAATTTAAAAAGGGGTGACACGAATGTCAAATTGGGGTATTATCAACTACAAACAGTCACAAACACTAGGAATTAACAATAATGAGACGGATTCTTGGGATGTGTTCGATTATAGGCAAATATAGACATATGGGTAAATGCAACTATTAGTAAATAGCTAGATATTAGTGAGTAGACTAGGCTATAAGAGAGGTAATTTTCTCTCGAACAATTAACCTGAATCAGGTGATTTCTCTCGAACATCAACAAGCATGCAAATTAAGAGCAGCCCACACCTTAATCAATTCACTATCTTGAGCTAAATATGTGGAATTGGGTTTAAGATTCACTCTCTTGAACTAAACCCATATCAACCCAATACCCACAAATCATTAATCAAAACCTTAGTTCTAAAACTTCTCTCTCGAGCAAGCCAAGAAGACAAACATAGAAATGCATTTGCAACTACAATTCTTAACTTAAACCACAATTAATGATTAAACTCACTTTTAAATAGCATTTAAACCAAGAATTAGCAATACCCATAAGCTAAATTAGCCCATAGTCACATGATCACACCCCAACAATTGGGGTTTTGGCCAGACATTTTAAAAAGGTATAAAACAGTTACCAAATTGATTATCCATCAATTGGGTAAGAGTGATTTCGTCTTTACAATGCTCCAATTTGATGAATCTCAAAGACCGACTTCCACTTTCTCAAAAGTGAATTTCTTCAATCCTTCAAAGTGAAAGGAAACTCTAGAGAAAACCGTCTCTAGATGATAGAACTTAATAAAAATTATCTCTAATGTCTCCAAGATACTAAATTAAATGTTCAAAAGTGTATTTATAAACACTGAAAATAAGCTGCGAAAGACCATTTGGCGAAGTAAGTTAGGCTTGCTGAACCACTCGGCGAGCCGCCCTTTGGTCTCTTCCATCACCCTTTCGCCTTGGCATTTAGCATCCTCAAGGTCTGTAACTTTGGGCGATCTATCTTGGCTTCGCGGAATCACTCGGCGATCCACCGACTGCTCCTTTTCGTCGTCGACTTGGTTCTTTCCTTCAGAGCTTGACACCTTGGAACTTTAGGCGGTCTGATAAGCCACTTGGCAACACACCGAGTGCCCTTGGTGATCTTCAAGCTCGCCCTTCTTCATTTTTTCAGCTTGTTTTGCTCCTTTTTGCCAGTTAATGTCCTTGCTTTGTTCCTCAATCCATATACTTGAAAATCAATAATTTAACATCACTTATTGGTATAAATTAAGCATTTGAGGACACTAAATCTATATAAACAAAGCCCTAAATTCAAGACTCATCAATCCTCCCAGGATAGAACGATCTTACTCATCGGTGTATCGGTACCTAAAACCATGTGTCAACGGTAGTAAAGTACGCTTATAATACTAGATTTAGTAGTAGTAGAAGAAGTCCAGAAAAATCAGTTCCTTTAAAATGAGAGGAAATCCCTCAATTTATAGAAAACAAATGGTAGTATGAAAAGGTTCTTATTGTGCCTTACCGGTAAAGGTTTCAATCCTTTGTCACAATCTTTCGAAAAGGTCACAACCTTTCATAAAAGTCACAACTCTTCATAAAAGTCGCAACTTTTCATAATAGTCACAACTCTTCATAAAAGTCGCAACTCTTCATTTTCCATTCACACCTTTTAAAACCTAATAGATTTTACGTCACTTTGACTTGAAAATATTAAAAAAAAAAAAAAGGGCACAAGGAGTATAGTCTTGAACCTTATTCTTCAAACTCTTAGACAAATATCAATCTTTGTATTTTTCAAGAAAAGTGAGTTACTTGAAACCTCTAGGACTGTTGCTCTATCTTTTAGTTTGTGTGAATAAAAAATTTCCTATAATGTAGTAAGCACATAAAAAGGGAAACCACTAATTCCTCCCATTATTCTAGCTCATTATATATGGTAACTTATGCCATATTCGGGCTATTTATTTACCCAATTTACTATTCGTTATGTATCTTCCTATTCATTGCAAAGAAGAATTCTTCACCTATAAATATAGTGGTCTTACTTTGTGTTGTGTACATAAGAGATAGACAAGAGAAAGTGTGTAGGAAAAGATGAGAAGTGTTATATTGTCTTTATATTGAGATTAATGTAGTGAAAGAGAGAGTTGAAACAAAAGATAATATTCTGAGTCTTCAACTAATTCACTATCCAAAAGAGAGTAATTATAGGTTAATGGAATGTGTTCCTATGTGGAGCTTTGGACTCTTCAACTAATCTAAAGTTGTTTGTGTTGTACGACGTTGTATCCTAGAGGGGACAAGTCAAGAGTATTACTGTTGGATCGGTGTAGATTATGCCGCAATGAGCTTGAATCTCCTTAAAGAGAGGAAGATATTTGCGTCTCAGCTTTATTCAATTTTATCATTTTTATTTTCAACTGTAATTTACTATATTTGTGTTATATTACATCAACACCAAGTCAAATGAGGCAGACAAAAACCGTATGACATATGATAGATGAATAAAACAATATACAAATAGAAGAAAGAATTGCATATATATTAGGACTACCTCATAATGCCCAAACTATAGACATATGTAGTCAGAAAGGCACTAGAAAATACATCTCCATCAACCATAGGAACATTATTAGTACATATACAACATAAACTGTTATAAACTGATGTGTAAAATAAACAAAATAACAAGTTGACAAGTGAAAATGGTTAAATGAATCAAATACTAAAGATATACATATCACATAAACCAACAGGGGTAAACACCCTTCACAGTATAGTCGTACTAATATGGAACTCCGGTCAGTCTAGGTTCAAGACCTCAGACACAAAATCATGATATTATAAATAAAGCTTAAATATTTGAATAAATACACAATCATACTTAACCTACCAAACAAAAACCAACAAATCTAAAACTAAGTATAAGTCATCTAAAAGCATTTTAAGGATTTTATACCAACCAAGTCAAAGCTACTCATCAACCTAAACTAAGGCTTAAGGCTAAACTACTAGTCTAAATTCTCAAAAATGGCAAAAACCAAAACTAAGGATCATATAAGCCTAAAGCTTCGCCCTACAGCCTTCCTACTTGGGAAATTATTTTTTCCGAAGGGCTTGAAAATACTTTCACTTTTTCGAAAATAGAAACTACGCGTCAATACGGAACTAACATTACTCATATCTATGTCACAAAATTTGGACCAAAAAATAGGTCAAAATAATTGACCCTCGAAGTAGAATAACGAAACGAAAAATTAGCTCCATCATTATACTCTTTTCAAGATGAGGATCACAAGTCCCTGAGTTGGGTGAAGATAGAAGTATAATCAGAACTCAAATGGTCTGAAAAGCACACTTTGAAGAATTAAAAAATTAAGAATTTTGAGGTTCCAATCAAGAAGTAATTACGGAAACGAAACTAGATTAAGCAATGAAAAGTAGATGTTACTTCTAAGGAATAAAAAGAAATACTTCTTAATTACCGCATTAAAAAATAGGAAAAAAATATTTTTCATACTCAATTAATGTATTGTAATTATCAAATTTATGTAGATGTGTATTATATTAATTGTATACTATGAGATATTTCTGATTAGTGTATACCTACTATAAATTTGTTAATATTCGTATAAAATATATTTGATCAGGTATATGTTTGCACTATAGTGTATGCAATATTTATTTTCATATCTTGTTTGTGTATTCAATTTCATTAATGATCTAAACTTAATTAGTATTAAATGTTCAGTACTACTGCAAATAAGCATGTATTTATGAATACTTGCGATTATGTATACATTTAATCAAGTATACATTCGCACTAGAATGTATACATTACGTATATTTTGTTTGTATACTTTATTAGTATACATATCTATATTTTGTAGCTATTGATGTGTATAGATATATTACATTTCGATAAAATACTTCGATAAATAAAATTAAGTTTGTATACATACTTTAAACTACTTATACATTCAGTTTTAAGACGTACACATTAGACTGTTATAGAGTTATCTCAATGTATACGAATTCATGTTCCACATTAAATACTAATCAAATGCTTGTTCGACTTGAATACCGAGGTGAGTTTGCATGTGTAGAAATCCATTTGTAAATAGAAAATCTTTTAAATCAAAATTATTATCCATTAATACATACAATTGACGATTTTCAAACTCATCAACATTTTTTCAGTTTACCAATTAATTTCTCCAAGGGTTCACACTGTCATTGTAATCTTCACCACTTTCAACATATCTTCTCTTTTGAGAATGAAATACTCTAACCAATTGAATTATAGTAAGAAATACAACAAAATATATATAAAAAAAAAAAAAAAAAAAAAAAAAACTGTATCCAACTACGAGATAAAGAATCTAGAAGCCCTCAATTATTTTGATAAAAATGCAGATAATCAATTCAAAAAGACTTGGTGTGATTTGAGTGATATATTTTAAGGAGTTTTTGCTGTAATTCATATCTAATAGAGATACTTTAGAGAAGAAGTGCAATGATCCAGTCAGTCATTTTTGGAAAGTTTCATGAGTTTACCATTTTGCCCATCTCGTGATCGCACCCGAGTCTTTTATGTTGAGTTTTGAAAGTTAGTTTTGAACTTTGAGTTAAAAGTGAAGAATTTGGTAAGACTTGAGTTTGAAAGGCTAATATTGTTAAGAAAAGTGTATTAGTGGTCTTTTGGAGTTTCGAGTGTCGAAATGGAATTCTGTCGATTTCATCAGTCCCGAAATATGAAATTTGAGATGTGAGAGTTGTCATTTTTAGATTCAGAGTCTTTTGAGAATTTGAGGTCCTAAGTTATAAAATTATGAAAATTTAGTCTTTGGGTTGACTTGGTGAACATTTGGGATTTGAATGCTCAGATCGAAATTCGTTTCATTGGATTTGGGAATGATTTTAGGCCTAGGTGAGGTCTTGGTTAATTTTTGAGAGGTCTTGAGCTCGTTTTAGCCTTTTAGGTGTTGAGTTAGTTTCTTGTGGTTTTCACGGATGTCGAGTCAATGAGAACTCGGATTCTTGTTTTGAAGGTTTTATTGAGTATGAAATGTCAAGTATAATTGATTTACATATGTGGTTTGTGTGCATGGGGTACCGACGAATCTCGAGGGTCTTTTTGATGTTCTTGTGTTGGCTAATGTTTATGGTGCTACAATCTTCGCTTTAGCGATGATCGCTTAAGCGGAACCTGGTTCGCAAATTCCAGACTGCTTTTTGGGTGGGGTTCGCAAAAGTGAGACCCACAACTTTTACGAGGTTCGTTTAAGCAGAACCTGATTCACAAAAGCGACACCTAAGAGGGTTTTTGCATGCTATTTTTGGGGTTTAAGCCCCATAATCCATTTTTGAGCTTCAGGAACCCTCGGTGGCAATTTTTGAAAGGATTTCTTGTGCTAAATCATTTGGGTAAACTTTCATGATTCTAAACCTTCATTTTCCTTTGGTTATTTATGAATTCTAACATCAAAATTTGAGATTTTGATCGATAAAGGACAAGGTTATTTCAAGGACTCAAGTTCTTAACTAAAATGGAGATTGTGAACTGTTTTGAGTCCTTTTTTAAATGATTTTCTCCAATGAGTCCCTAAAGCCTTGAGTAATGTTTTCAAGTATTAAATTTTGGATTCAAACCTTATTTTTGGAACTGGGTTTTGAGTTGATTGGCTCATTTTACAAAGTAATTGATGTGGGTATTGTTATTTCCAGAAATTTATTATTAATATTTGGTTGTTATTAATTGTGTGGCTTCGAAAGTTATTCGGAAGGGAAAGACTCAACTCCTAGAGTGATAAATTGTGTGATTTAATGTAAGTGATCTCCTAAACCTTGTATTCTACAAGAATTCATGTATTCCCTTTGTTATTTTTGTGTTGGGAGTAATGGGGATGCGGTGAAAGGTTAAATTATCCACTTGGTAAATCTAAATTAATAAAAGAGGATTGAAATTAAAAATTTGATGTGATGAACATGATGATGTGAATTGCGTTGTTGTGATCCTTATTGATTGATTGATGATATGCCTGATAGCATGAAAGTGGAATTGAGTTTCATGAGTTATTTTTTCTTCGATGTATTGTGATATTGTGTGTGGGCTTTGATTATTGTACACCGTGATGAGGCTTGTAGTGGTTATGATGCCTAGGTCTTTTCCAGCAAGTGCTTGTGATGTTGAGGTCTTTTCTAGCAAGTGTTTATGATGCTGAGATCATTGCTAGCGAATGCTATAAAGATGATGAAAAATGGTTCCGGCTAGAGAGTTGATATAAAGCTGATGGGAAATGGTTTCGTCTAGTGATATTATGCCGATGGGAAATGGTTCTGGTGAGAAATTAATAATTGTGATTTGGTGCATTTTGATGCTTATGTGTGACTTACTTGTTAATTGTGATTGATACACTTGTTTCGTGTGATTGATCTACTTAACATTGAGATTGACTTACTTGTTTCATTTTGTCATTAAATTGCGATTATAGAATTGTGATTATTGAGCCTTGTGAGTTGTAGAATTAATAGGTTGGGTTGATTTCCATGTTGGTTATAGTTTGAAGAGGTTTAGTTGGAGTGTAAGGGGTATTCGATTTCTATCTAGATGACTTGTTTATTAGGTTGCTTGTTAGGTACTGTGTTATTGGTACTCACCCCTTGCTTGTACACTTTTGTAGGTTTCAAGCCCAAACCCGTGTGATCTCTTTATTTTTATTCTTCTTAGTTCGAGGCTTGTCAAGGATTTTGAGAGGTAGCTGCTTCTAACTTTGGCGGGCCTTCTTTTCCTTTTATTTATACTTTGTTCTATTTGAGAAACAAAGGTTGAGACTTATAATTATTTCAATTCCGCAATTCATGTATGTTGTGGCTTGTACACGTGACAACCAGATTTGGAGGTTTTAATAAAAAGAATAAGTTTTTCGCTTTATCTTGTTCTTGTTTTATATTTCCACAGTTTCTTTCGTATACGTTAGGTTGAGACTGACTTGTCTTGGTAGGAATAAACAAGTTTCATCACGTCCATTTTTGAGTCATGACAAATGGTATCAGAGCCCCAAGTTGATAGGTCACACATGTACAAGCCAAGTCTAAGTAGAGTCTTGAGAATTGGTACAGAGATGTATGTACTTATCTTCAAGAGGGTACAAAGATTGTTATAAAACTTCCTTTTATTCATCATTTCTTATTATGTGTGGTTACCTTCACTAGTGATGAGTTGCAACATGTTGTTTTGTTAGATGTCAAGAACCTGAGCTTTTATTTCTAGTGGTATAATGGAGGTGGTCCCCGAGGCTATTGTTCAGACCCCAACTAGGGGTAGAGGTAGGGCCAGAGCTAGAGGTCGTGCTTGTGGAGTGGCACCTGCCAGAGGTAGAGCTAGAGAGGCTTCTCCTGATCTACATGTGCTCAGACGAGGGTAGAGGCGCAGACCTCAGGTTAGCACCAAACTCTAGTATTCATGATTAGGTGGGCCAGTCATAAGTGGTTTTTGTACCAGCTGTTGGTGCACAACTTGCCCCTTAGGTTATTTTGACAAGGGCTGATCAACAATGTTCTGAGAAATTTTAGAAGATGAAACTACCCTAGTTTCAAGGTGGTAAGAGCGAGGATGCTCATGAGTTCTTAACTTTCCACCATGAGATACCTGAGGTAGTGGGTATGGTGGATGCTCGTGGTGTCCAGTTTGTTTCACTTCAGCTTCATGGTCATGCCAGAGACTGGTGGAGGACTTTTGTAAGGTCTAGACCAATTGGATCTCCCCCGGCAAAGTGGAATGTGTTCTCCAGTGCTTTCCAGGACCACTTCATTCCTTAGAGCGTGAGAGAGGAGAGTCGATTGAGGTTTGAGAGCTTGAATTAGGGTAGTTTTTTGATAACCGAGTATGAGGCCGTTTCTATGAGCTTTTTAGGCATGCCATGACTATTGTTCTAGATGAGGCACAGAGACTACATAGGTTTGTGAGATGGTTGACTTTCTCTGTTAGATCTTATTTGCTTAGAGCATCCAGAGAGGGGGATTTTTTCCAATCTATTGTGAGCACCGCAAAGGAGGCGGAGTTGAAGGTTTTAGAGAAGTTTGGGGAGCCCAAGAGTGCCCGTTTGGTCAGTTTGGTGCCTTATCTGGAGGTATAGGTGCATATAGAGGTAGTAGTCCTTTTTAGCATCGTGAGCCAGTTCATGTTTCTATGCTAGCAGTTCAGAGTGGGCTGTCAGCCCAAGGGTCTTATCGTTCTGGCTGGGTGGCTATGGTATATCGTCTTACTCGCAACAATATTTATATATGTCGAGATCTTGCTTTATTTATGGATATACGGGTCATTTGATGTGACAGTACCCTCTACAGACTTATTCAGGACCTCAACATTATTATTCACCTTTTCCAACTAGGGATTCAACACTCCGTCTAAGATCAAGAAAGAGTTCAGTCTCTGATAGAGGTGGTAGGATTTCTGGTAGAGGTACTCCAGCTCCGCAGGGTGGAGTTAGAGGTTCTACTCAGACTGTAGGTGGCCATGAGGGCCATTTTTCTGCTTTTCTAAGGAGACCTGAGGCCGAGACTTCTGATATTGTGATCATATGTATTGTCCCAATTTGCCATCGATCTGTGGTTGTATTGTTTGATCTAGGATCTACTTTCTAATATGTGTATACCTATTTTGTTGCTAGGTTTGATATGATGTCTGATTGCATGTCTGTGCCTATTCATTTTTCTACACCAGTGGGTGAGTCCTTAGTGGTGGATCGAGTGTATCGATCATATCTTGTTTCTTTGGCTGAGTATGATACTTGGGTAGACTTGATCATCTTGGGGATGGTAAACTTCGATATTATCTTGGGAATGGATTGGCTTTCTCTGTATCATGTTATTCTTGATTGTTATGCTAATAGTGTTACCTTAGCAATGTCGAGTGTCCTAAGAGTTGAGTGGACGGGTGCTAGTGGTTCTTACCCTAGTAAGTTATCTCCTTCATTAAAGCTGAAATATTGCTTGATAGAGGGTGTTTGTACTATTTATCCTTCATTCGAGATACTAGTGTTAAGCCACCTCATATGGATTATGTGACTATATTTTGAGATTTTTTAGATATGTTTCTTACTAATCTTCCAGGTGTTCCTCCCGACAAGGATATCGATTTTAATATTGACTTGAAGCCGAGAACCAAGTCCATCTCTATTCCTCTTTATCGTATGGCTCCAACTGAGTTGAAGCAATTGAAGGATCATTTATAAAATTTGTTAAATGGTATATTCGCCCTAATGTTTCTCCATGGGGTGTTCCTGCGTTTGTGAGGAAGAAGGATGGATTCCAGAGGATGTGTTTTGATTATCAGCAGTTGAACAAAGTGACAGTGAATAACAAGTACCCTCTTTCTCATATTGATGATTTATTTATCACTATTAGGGTGCATCTCTATTTTCTAAGATTGATTTGAGGTCCTGTTACCACCGGTTGAAGATTTGGGCATCAAATAGTCCTAAGACAACCTTCAGGATTCGTTATAGGCACTATGAGTTTTTTGTGATGTCTTTCAATTTGACTAATGCACCTGCAATGTTCATGGAGTTGATGAACATAGTGTTCCAACCTTATATGGATTCCTTTGTGATAGTCTTCAGTGGCGATTTCTTGGTGTACTCCAAAGACCAAGGAGGATCACGATTGACATTTGAGGATTGTACTCCAGAGATTGAGGGAAGAAAAGATTTATGCCAAGTTCTCAAAGGGTGAGTTTTGGCTGGATTCTGTGGCATTCTTGGGACACGTGGTGTCCAAGAAGGGTATTAGGGTAGATCCAACCAAGATTGAGGTAGTGAGGGGTTGAACCAGACACACATCAGTTACTGAGATCCAAAATTTTATGGGACTTGCAGGCTATTATTGGTAATTTATTCAAAGCTTCTCTATTATTGCATCCTTTTTACTAGATTAACTCGCAGAGTGTGAGCTTCCAGTGGTTAGATGAGTGTGAGGAGAGCTTTCAAAAGCTCAAGACCTTGTTGACGTTGTCTCCTGTGTTGACTTTACTTGAGGATGGTGTACACTTCACTGTTTATTACGATGCTTCTGGAGTAGGGTTAGGTGGTGTTCTGATGCATAAGGGTAAGGTGATTGCATATACCTCTAGGTAGTTGAAGACCAATGAGAGGAACTACCCTGCGTATGATTTAGAGTTGGAAGTCGTAGTGTTTGTGCTTAAGCTATGATGACATTATCTATATGGAGTTCATCGCGAGGGCTTCACATAGATCATCTGAATTTTCATTATATCTTCAGGAATCTGAACTTGAGGCAACGTAGATGGCTTAAGTTACTGAAGGACTATGACATCACCATCTTGTATCACCCAGGGAAGGCCAATATGGTGGCCGATACTTTGAGTAAGAACACTTCTAGAATGAAATTTCTTGTTGCTATTAGTGTGGAGAAGATACCATTGGCTAGAGATGTTCAGAGATTAACCAATAATCTTATCCAGTTGCAAATTTCTAAGGAGATGGGGAGTTTGATTACTTTTATTGAGAGTCGTTCTTCCTTAGTTTAGCAGATTCATAAGCGTCAGTTTTATGACTAGAAACTATGTCTCATTTGATACAAGGTGATAAGAGGGGAAGCTAAGGAGGCTTTCCTTGATTCTGATAGTTTCTTGAGGATTAGGGAAAGGATTTGTGTGCCTAAGGTGGGCGAGTTTATTAGGCTGATTCTTGATAAGGCCTACTGATCCCGATATTTCATTCATCTGGGTGCGATAAAGGTGTATCATGACCTGAGCCAGCACTATTGGTGGTGCAGTATGAAGATAGATATCACATATTTTGTTGTGAGGTATTTGACTTTCCAACAAGTCAAGTATGAGCACGAACATCCTGGAAGTATATATCAGAGGAATCCTATTACTACTTGGAAATGGGAACAAATCACTATGGACTTTGTTGTGGGACTACCTACCACTATGGGTGGCTATGACTCCATTTGAGTGGTGGTTGATAGGTTGATCAAGTCCTCCCATTTCATCCTAGTTCAGGTGAAGTATATGGTGGAAAAGTTAGTCGGGCTTTATATCAATCAGATTATGTAACTACATAGAGTCTCGATTTCACCCTCAGATAGATGGTCAGTCCGAGCGAACTATTCAGGTATTGGAGGACATGCTCCGATTTTGTGTGATTGATTTTAGTGCTAGATGGAATCGATATTTTCCTTTATCGGAGTTTTCCTACAACAACAATTATCATTCCAGTATTCAGATGACCCCTTTTAAAGCTTTGTAAGGATGACAATATAGATCTTTGATCGAATGGTTTGATTCAGCTGAGATAGAATCATTAGATACATACTTTCTTACAGATGCCATGGAGCAAGTTCGTATTATCCAGGGTAGACTTTTGACAGCCCAGAGTTAACAGAAGAGTTATGCGGATCAAAGAGTTTAATCTCTAGTGTTCATGAAGGGTTACCATGTTTGGCTTCGAGTCACCCATAAAAGGGGTGATGAGGTGATGAGTCCACAATTTGTACTCATTTAGGGCTATATTTTGATAGAATTAGTGTCCTCAAATGCATATTTTGTCTCTATATCTAATGAAAATCCTTAAATTTCAGGTATTTGAGTTGAGAGACAAAGCATGGACGCTATCGAGCAAAACGGAACAAAGTGGCTGAAAGAAGGAAGAAAAGACGTCTTGACAATCACCTAATCCATTAGGCGTGTCGCCAAAAGGCCTACAACCTCGCCTAATAATCCAATGTGCTTAGCCCTGAAGAAAGAGGTCAAGTCTGCTAGGAAAGAGAGTAATCGGCGAATCGCCGAGCAATTCCGCGAAGCATCACCATATCGCCCAATGATTCAGAACGTGAAGATACTGAAGGCTAAAGCTAAAAGGCGAGGTACCAGACCAAAGGGCGGATCACCGAGTAGTTCGGCAATCCCGACTAATTGCACCGAGTGGATCCTTCGCAACATATTTTTTGACAACTATAAATATCCGCTTAAATCTGTAGCTTAGTATCAAGCTGCTAGAGAACTAAGTTTTAGAATAGAATAATTTTTACATTTTTGGAAACATTGTTCTTGAGCCTTGAAGATTCAAAGGGTTTCAACTCCAAGAAATTAGAAGTGGGTCTTCAAGAATCTTCATCGTTGACATGTTTAAAGACTTTATTTATCGTACCCATTTGATGGTAACCCCTTTTGGTATCAATTTTTATCTCTTTTTCATGTCTAGCTAAAACCTCAATTCTTGGGGTGTGAATTTGTGAATATAGGTTAGATTATCTACTGGGTCTTGCTTATTGATGGTTTATTTGTTGTTTAAATGTGATTTTGTTTAGTAGTTGTGTATGAACTTAATGGAATTGTAGTTGCAAATACGATTTCATCTTAGTGTTTTTGTCTTGCTCGAGAGAGAGGTCGTAAAACTAGGGCTACTAAATTAATAACCGGTGGTATTGGGTCGACACGGGTTCAGCTCGAGAGAGTGAATCCTAGTCTTTATCCCACACAGCTCGAGAGAGTGAATGGGCTAAGGCGGAGGTTGTGCTTAAAGCGGCAACTCGGTGTTCGAGAGAAACCGAGTTTATTCAGGGTAAGTTGCTCAAGAGATAATTTACCCCACTATAGTCTAGCCTAGTCACAAATGTTCAACAATTTACTATCAAAAGCATGTACTCGATAGTCTAGTCTATCCCGTATTCCAATCACATCCCAAGAATCCTGTCTCTCTATCTCGTTTTCTTATATTACTATTTTCTTTAGTTGTTATTTGACTACAAACCCTCATTGACAATTGATGTTTGCATCATCCCTTTTAGATTTATTATGTTTATACTCGATAATATTTTTCACTACAGTTAATTTTAGCATTTTTCTTGCTTAACCATTAATTTTCAGGAACCGCTCCCTTGAAACTCGACCCTAACCCATTCGGTTGGGTTATATTACTATTGTACGATCGTAGACACTTGAATTGGAAGTTGTCTTGATTATGTAAACATCATGATGTTCGGAAAGAAGGGTAATCTTATCCTTAGATTCATTGAACCTTTGAGATTTTGAGTCGTGTGGGAGAGGTGGCCTATAATTTGGCCTTGCCACCTAGCTTCTCCGCAACACATCCATGCTTCATGCCTCAATGCTTCTGAAGTACATGACAGTCCCACATGCTCTCTCTTAATTCAGTTGAGTTGGGTCCAGACTTATCTTTTGTGTTGGAGCTTATATCCATTTCGAATAGGCAGGTCTAGAAGCTTAGGGCCAAGGAGATTGATTCAGTGAAGGTGCAGTGGAAACATGGTTCAGTCGGTGAGGTGACTTGGGAGACAGAGTGAGATATGCATGCCAAATATCCTCAACTTTTTGAAGCTTCAGGTTCTTTCTTTTGGTTTATGTTCGAGGACTAGCATGATTTTTAGTGGTGAATAATGTAATGACCCGGTTGGTCATTTTTAGAAATTTTCGTGAATTTGCCATTTTCCCCTCTCGTGATCGCCCCCAATTCTTTAATGTTGAGTTTTGAAAGTTGGTTTTGAACTTTGAGTTAAAAGTGTAGAATTTGGTAAGACTTGGGTTTGAAAGGCTATTATTGTTAAGAAAGTGGTTTTCGTGGTCTTTTGGTGTTTCGAGTGTAGGAATGGAATTCTGTCAATTTCATTAGTCCCAAAATGGGAAATCTAAGATGTGAGAGTTGTTGGTTTAAGATTCTGAGTCTTTTTTAGGATTTGAGGCCCTATGTTGTGAAATTATAGAAATTTATCCTTTGAATTGATTTTTATCAGCATTTGGAGTTCGGATGCTCAGATCAAGATTCTAAGAAATACGTTGGATTTGGGGGGATGATTTTAGGCCGAGGTGAGGTCTTGGTTGATTTTTGAGAGGTCCCGAGCTTGTTTTAGCCTTTTAGGCGTTGAGTTAATTTCTTATGATTTTCACGGATGTCGGGTCAAGGAGACCTCGGATTCGTATTTTGAAAATTCCATTGAGTCCGAAACATCAAGTATAATTGACTTGCGTATATGGTTTGTGTGCACGGAATTTCGAAAAGGCTCAAATATGCCATTGAACTTTTAGAAAATGCTCATTTATGTCATTCCTTAAAAGTTTGGCTCATCTATGGCATTGTTGTTAAAGAAAAGGCTTATCCATGCCATTTATTAAATCCGATTTTGCAAAACCATTTTTTACACCCCAAACAAGGTTTAACACTTTTCCGTTAGTGTTTTTGGATCAAATGTACATTTTTTGTTTCTACTTCCTTAAGACACCTAGAACATATAAAGAACATTAACAATTCCAAAATTTCAAACTTCTTCAATTATTTATGAAATCACCTCAAATTTTAAGAGTAGTTTCCCTCTGAGCTAGATAGCAAAACTCAATATCTTTTGAGCTCGAATTCAACTTAACTCAACAAGACTCACTTGAAATTTCTTCAAAGTTTCAAAACTAACATTCTTTAATGGTAGAATTTTCTCCACAACTTCAAATCATTTGAAATTTTGAACATAGACTCAAGAAACACTAGGCAACAAAGATCTAAGGTAAAAAAAAAAAAAAAAAAAAAAAAAAAAACTACAACAACACCAAGCAAAGCAAAATTTGAAATTTTTGGACTGATTTTCATTTTTTAGAATATTTTTTTAATATGGGTGAATTTTTTAAACTCTATAAATGATTTTAGTTTTTTAAAAAATAAAATTAAATTAATGATGTAGCCGAAATTTGAGTTGATTTCATGAAGAATTGAAGATGTTGAAAATTTGGGAGTTGTTTATGTTCTTCATGTGTTCTTAAAGAAAAAGAAGCAAAAAGTGTACATTTGATCCAATAACTCCAATTGAAAAGTGTTAAACCTTGTTTGGGGTGTAAAAAATGATTTTGTAAAATTGGAGTAGAAAAAGGGCATGAATGAGCCTTTTCGTTAACAGCAATGACATAAATGAGCCAAACTTTTAACAGATGACATAAATGAGCATTTTCTATCATTTCAATGGCATATTTGAGCCGTTTTCCATTAATTAAAGTCTCCTAGTTACTTACTCATCCTCTAGATAGAGACCTTGTTCCTTCCATGTGTTATATTATTCTTATCTTGTGCCGCCTAACTTTACTTTAATTGTAATTATTTGCAAACTAGTTCTACTAATTAATGGCTTATGCTACTAATAACTTGCTCAATTAGGTAATTGAAGAGTTTTCATCGTGCATCTTTGATAACCAATTACATAAGTTTTTTTTGTTTTTTTATGACATAATACATAAATGTGCCTTTTAATTTAGCTTCAACTATTATTTATATCTTTTAATCTTGTGTGTGCACACCCAAAATTAGAGGGCGTAAATAATAGTTGAAGCCAAATCAAAAGACACATTTATGTATTATTCCATAAAACAACAAAAAAGCTTATGTAGTTGGTTATCAAAGATGCACGATGAACACTCTTTAATTACCTAATTGAGCAAGTTATCAGTAAGATAAGCCATTAATTAGTAAGAATTAGTTTGAAAATAATTGCAATTAAAGTATAATTAGGCAGCACAAGATAAGAATAATAGAACACATGGAAGGAACAAGGTCTCTATCCAGAGGATGAGTAAGTAACTAGGAGACTTTAATTAAAAGACTCGTTTAAGTTTTGTTTTTGTTTTTTAATAAAAGAAGAATTACACAAGTTTTTTAGACTTTGTTTATTGGAGGGTTGTTACGTATTGTCTCATAATGTATCGTATTGTATTGTATTATATTGTATTCAGGGGCGGATCCACCTTTAGGTAAGGCTGTCAAGCGATATCCCTTCGTCAAAAATTACATTGTATATAAAGGTGTATATATATATATATATATATATATATATATATCACCTCTTGACACAAGTTAAAGGTTTAGTCTAGTAGTTACGATGTTGCGAAAACTCTTTGAGGTTTGGATAAATTGTGTCGTTCTCCATTGTTACATAATGTCACACATCCATAGCTTGAATCATAAACCTACAAGAGAAGTAGGGTATGGGGTATAACTATTATGAAAACGTAGTGTAAAAGATAAATATAATTATTAAATAATATATAAAGACAAAATGAGTAGAAAATATTAAGGTAACGATGCAATTGCACCAAATTGGTCTTTACATAAAATCAGGGTCGTCTTAACCCCTAGGCTACTAAAGTTGTCACGACCCGAGCCTACACCCTGGATGTGGCTGGCACTCGAGAACCATTGCTTGTCCCCAAGCGAACCCTCATACTGGCTAAATACAAGCGAAAGACTAACTCAGGCATACAAATCTTGAAAAGTGAATAAAAATTCATGCAACTCAAATGACAACTCTGAATAAAAATAAATTATTCAACTAGCCATAAAATATGCAACTTAAGTCTTTAAAACATTTAATAAAATAAATGAATAGACTTCTGAAACTCTACTGTCTATCTATGAAGCCTCTAAATGACAAAGATGGAAGTCGGGACAAGACCCATGACATCCTAACAACTGATATAACTGAAAATAAAAATGGAACCCTCCGAAAGTAAGGAGGCTCACCATAGCTAACTTGAACTCCATGTGGTATCTACGAAGCTCCTGTTGATCACCCTGAATACATGTATCTGCATCATGAAAGGATGCAGGCCAAATGACTTAGTACGTGGAATGTACGAGCATGTAAGGGGAAATCTAAAGCATAACATAAGCTTAAACTTGATAAAAAGGAAACATACTTACCTCTTTCCAAACTTACTCAACTAAGGACTACTCAAGGATACTCAAAACTACTCAAACATACTCAACTCAGAAGTACTCAAGTATAAGATACTCGACTCAGTAATAAAGTTCTCAACTCAGTGAAACACAACAATAAAGTACTCGACACAATGATGCACAGATCAACTCAAGATACTCGACACAATATAAAGCAACAATACACATGCAATATATAGAAGCTTTTAAAATAGTAGAAAGCAACTCAGTTTACTCATATAATAAAGTAATATAATATTGTGGGAGTTTCTCTACCCAACAACCACCACTATGAGCCTAAGTGATGATACAGCGTCTTGCCCACGCTGCCAGAACTGTCCTATACTTTATTGTTAGATAGAATGTCTTAACTAAGTGGATCCACTAGTCTATGTTAAAAAGCACTAAGGAATCATCTAAAAAGTATGATCATTTTCTACCCATGTTGGCTACATGGTTTATGGAGACTTGAGTTATTATGAACTCGCATCCCCATATCGGTGCTCAATACTACTCCCAAAATATACTCAGCTCATATGTTTTTAAAAACAAAACTCTTTCTTTGGTTTGAGATAATTACTCAAAACTTAGCTTAAAAGCTTTCTTGAAAATCGGTGTTTCCTTTCTTGCTCAAATGTGAAAACATTTTAACTCTTGGGAATACTTAGTTCCCTTATAATCTTTGAAGAAATGAACTTTACGCTTACTCTTTACTCAACTCAAAACTTAAGACTTAAAACAAAGTTAAAATGTTTGTAAAAGACTTCTTAAAATATGGTTTATGTCAAATTATGGTCGTGAACGACTCAATGTAAGGCTTTCAATAACTATAGAAAGAACTCAATACTTGAACTCAAGAACTTCAATGATACTACTCATTTCAAGAATGCTCAACTCAGAGGGTTCATGCGGAATTATGAGTATGAACTACTCAACTCGAGGACTCAAAAATACTTCTCATCTTATGATTGTTCGACTTATAGGATTCATACGAAATTATGGGCATGAATAATTCAACTCAAGAAATTCATGGGTAACATGTAATAGTCCCATAGTTAGGACTATAATCTCAGAGGGGATTAGGAACTCAAAACTCAAGACTTAGAACTTGAAGATACTACTCCTACTTAAAGGTAGTACTCAACTGATGGAGTTCATGCGGAAGTTATGGGCATGAATGACTCAACTCAAGGGTCAAAATATCAATAAGGAGCTCATGTATATGACTCTTCTCCTTCTCATACTTACTTACTCAAAACTTAACTCAAATCGATGATAGATCTCAAAGGATTCACAATTGAACTCAAAGGCTTTCTTGAACTCTACTCTTAACTCTCTCTTGAATGTGAATTATGAATTCAAGAGTTTTGGTTCATGATATGAAGGATCTTATGATGACAAGGTAGACTCATGAATACATTTTCTTCATCCTCATACTCACTTGCTCGAGTCTTGAAACAAGTTACTAGAAGTTGTAGAAGGCTCCTCAAAAGGACTCAAATGGACTTTCTTAGAATGTTTGAAAGAATTTTCAAAACTTAACTCTTAACTCTACCTTGAATTTGAATTATGATTTCAAGGTTATGATTCATGTTGTGAATGATTTCTAGGTGTTTAGAAGTAGCATAGAGTGTTTAGAATCAAAGAGGAATAAATGTATCCTTTCAAAGAACTCAAACGGACGAAACGATGAAGAACGGGTAGGGGCAGCGACCCTGGCGCTTGGAGTGGCACGGGGCACCAGCCCCTAAACTTCAAAGAAGTGGTTGGGGCGCTAGGCCCCAACCCAGAAAACTTCGACGACTTTCTTTGCCGTTTTCTCACCCTAACTCGCCTAGAATCGAATGGTTTCTTCCTCAATCACTTGGATTTGATTCCTTAACATAATTACACTCTAATATACTAAGAAAACACTCAAATCACTAAATTTCATCTCAATAAATCATCAAAACCACAACACAACAAGACTTAGAATGAACTTCAAGAACACCTATCAAGAACTCATCAAGAACTCTAATCTTTCAACTTCAAGAATGAAATTTCACTGAAAATAACATGATTGACATGTGGTGGAAGCTTACATACCTCTTAGGGATTAAACCCATAGCAAAAATCCGCAACAACACGCAAGAATCTCAACGAACGCTTGATCCTCTCCTCTTTTCTCCTCTTTTCTCAACTTTTCTCTTCTTGAACTCTCAACTAAAACCCTAGGCATATATTAGGATTATAAAACTGAAACTAATAGGATTAGACCCCTAAAACATTACTAAAACCGAATTAAAACTGATTGAGTAAGGAAAAGACCAAAATACCCCTTACTATTTTCAGGTAACTTTCCTTAACTGGACTTCCTGACTTCAAAAGGGCATATATCACTCATCCAAACTCGAAACTTAGCAAACATAGCGGCGTTGGAAAGATAATTCAAAGACCTTTCATTGGGTACCTTGTAGCCCACCTAATTCATCATGTACTGAAAGTTATGGTCGTTTGAAGTTGACCCAAAACTTAAACTCAAGGTGCTATATCTAGTGACCTTAATACTCAATAAATTTTAATTTCCTCGGTAAAATCCTACTCACAACGAAGGATGGTTCGAGTCTCAGTTTAAAAAAAATTCTAGGGTGTTACAAAAGCCATCGCTTGGGCCCCATATTTTTTGGGGCCCCATTTTTTCAAAAAAATTTACTTATAATGTTATTTTTTAAAAAAAAAATTATATGTGCTATGAGTGCTATGATTTATAATAAGGAAATTGCATATGATACGAATATAGAACTTGAATTTCGTAAGAAATAATTTGATGAAAATATTGATAATGAAATCGCAAAGTCCCTTTAAATTAGAGTTGATTACTTTATATATATATAGAGAGAGAGAGAGATCAAACTATTTTTCACTTCAAAATAGAATTGAACCAATTGAAGCATATGAAAATACTTTTGGTTTCTTATTTAGTGGTAAATTGAGATCACTAGATGATGAGAATTTAAAAAAGACATTGTCAACTTTCTTTAACACATACAGTAGTAGTTATTCTGATATTGATGACTTAGATTTATTTTTTTAATTAAAAGTGTTAAGAGAAATAATATAAGTAGAAGATAATGATCTAATAAAAATACTCAAACAAATAAAAAGACTTGATTATTTTCCTAATACACATATTACTTATAGAATAATGTTAACAGTTCTTGTAACCATTACCTCGGCAGAAAGTAGTTTTTCAAAACTAAAATTGATTAAAGCTTATTTGAGATCAACAATGTGTCAAGAGAGATTGAATGGATTAGCAATATTATCAATTGAAAAGAAATTATTAAAACAAATTGATTATAAAACAGTTACTAATGACTTCACACCTAATAAGCTAGAAAAGTAAATTTTAAATAAAAGTATATATGATGAAAAAGATAAAATATTAGGGCCCCTCTCTTAAAGTTTTGCTTTAGGCCCCTTGTTGAGTCAGCCCTGCATAAAATGGGTATTTTCATCGTTACCTACCAATGAATTTAAACGGTATGATACAATAGAATTATTTAAGTAACAATCAAAATAAACATTGTTTTTAAACTAACAATACAATATAATACAATGAGTAACAACTAGGGATGTACAACACCGAATCGAAACTGAACTAAACCAAAAACCGAGTCGAATAAAAAAAATCAACTAATAGTTTGATTTGACTTGATTTGGTATTAGAAAACAAACCCGACTATAGTTGAGTTGGTTTGATTTTAACTAAAAAAATCAACCCGAGACCAAACCAATCCGACATTATATATATAATTTTTAAAATATATTTTATACATAAAAATATTTACTTTGATGTAATTTATAAATATTACTTATGCTTTTTCATTAATTTAATCTTTTAACATATTTTCAGGTTTTTCGAGATTTGAAATTTTGAATGGCTCAATAAAGGGTTATAGTCCATAGATATTATTAACTCTAATAAAACTCAATTTAAAATCAAATCAATACTAATACTAATTAATTCAACACTAAGAATGATAACAATGTTGAATATTTGTTCTGTAATTTTACATTGGTTTAGACATTTAATATACATAACCTAATTTTAATTTTTATTTAATGTTTAATCTTGCAATTAATACTTATTAGACTTATTTTACCATGATTTAGTACTTTTAAATTATGATCATTTTCATTATGACTTATTAATTTGGAATATTTATTTTATTATTTTTTATTGCATATTTTAGTGTCATCATTCATCTCATATTTTGTGTTATTTTCTTAAGAAACACCTTAGATAGTTGTATTTTGGTTGGACTAAAGAAATATTTGGATTACTAATTACTTATATGTTTATATAAATACTTTACCAGAAAATTCCAAAAAAAAAAAAAAAAAAAAAAAAAAAAAAACTCTAAGTTTATTAGTTTGATTTGATTTATAAATTTAAAAATTCAACAAAAATAGTTTGGTTTGGTATTTGAAAAATCCGAACCAACCCCAAAAAAACTGAGGTTGAGAAACTTGAAAAAATCAGAGTTTTGTTAGCTTTGGTTGGCTTGTAAATTTAAAATCTTGACACAAATGGTTAGGTTTAATAATTAAAAGTTCCGAACCAACCTTGTCATGTATACCCCTAGTAACAACCACCCAAACAAGGTGTTAATAAAATGAACCTTTTTCCTCGTTTAAGGGAAATTATTAGAATTTAATAATGTTAGGGGCTAATCTGAAAGTGTTACTTGGTTTTGTGAGTGAATTTTCATCACAATCTCAACCACAACCGACATTGTAGGCTATTTATGGGTTTTTAGAGTAATTATAACTTAATGATGCCTAGCCTTGACCTCCAATTTCATGGAAATATTCTTAATAATATTTCAAAGACAGAGATGTTGAGATTTGCTTCAATAAGGTAATTTCCAAACACAAACTTCAATTATTATTTATACATGAATATGTAGAAAGTATTTTGGGTTGAATTGGTAGTGGTATTAAAATTTAGATAAACGCTACTAGAGTGGGTTTAAGTTGTTTGGATTTTGGTGTGGGTGTTCGATATGAGCATGGATTTAGAGATCGATCACATTCTTTATGATCTAAATTTTAAAATTAAGATGTATGTAGGTACGAGGTCGGCGATTGGATTGAAAATAATTCAAATATCTAAAAATGAAGTTATAAAAATGTGACTAAATTAATTATGAGACATTATGTGAAAAATTTTACAACGCATCCTGAAGAGTAAATATTAATTAAGAGGAGAATCCTAAAAGAAGATAAAAGAAAAAAGATGAACATAAAAATTTTGATATACAAGATATTCAATTTCGTTCAATTTCACCCAAACTTTTATTTTTATTTATCCTTAATTTGTATGTCAATTTTAGGTAAAGTGTCCGAAATTGATTGACTAGATTGGACACAAATCCCATACCCATATTGTGTTGACACAAATGTGACATCAAAAATCAAAAGTCTAAACAACTGAGCTGTGTATCACATCCATTGAGGTGGTTGAGTAGTTAGAAAAGAAGACGAATAAGAAAATACTTAATTACTCTTTCAAATTATGACATTATTTTCAAAAGACATTTTAACTCTGTAGGAGTTATAATACTCCCTGAGTTTAATATATCCTTCAATTTTACTATTTAGAGCGGATATATTTTCTGTTATAAAAGTGATGCATATATAACTTTATTGTTACACAAATAATTCACATATATCTTCTTCTTTTTTCTCTCTAATAGAGATGTAAAAATATAATTTAAATTAATTTTGTAATTACTTTTATTCGATAATTCATGTATGGGATATTTGATCACTCTCAAATGTTTTTTTTTCCTATTTCTATTCATTTCCAATTTAAATTTATTGTTATGATGGTCAGATATATTCTTTTCACTAATTTTCTTCTAAAATAATCATAGATGTCCCAAATATTTTGTATAGATATAAGAACTAAATTGCAATATAGCCGCAAGAAAATACTTTTCTTTTTTTAAAAAACTTTTCAATCTTTTTTCATTCACACTTTTTTAATGAAAGAAAAAATAAAATAATAATAAAAACTCAAAAAATAATTTATGTGTGAAAAAAAATTAAATACATAATTTTTGAAAATAAATTAAATTTTTTTTTCACTTTTATAACGATAGAGGTATATGTGAGTCATTTTTATAACGATAAGGATATATGTAAATCATTTTTATAACCCTAATATGAACCACTTTTATAACGAAATAGATGCTAATTTTAATTGATAAAGTTAATGAATATATCATACTTTTTTCCTATTAATTACCATCTTATGACCTCACATAACATGGAGATTGTACTTCGCTCTCCAATAGAGCATGAAATAAGTAAAAATTTAATTTTTTTTAATTTATTTCAGTTTCATTTACGTTAGAAATATTTTTCTATTATTTTATTTTATTTTTAAAATCCTCTTATCTTTTTATTTGGTTAAAAATTTACAAATCTTCATTATAATAGAATTTTGATTCATCTTAATTATCATGATTTTGATTTTCAAAATTTAAATTTAATGGTGATTTGACAGTGACTACGGTGGAGATAACTATAACATCAAAAATACACGAAACAATTTTCAGCCACAATTATATTCGTGACCCACCTTATCCTCCTATCTAAATAAAAAATCACAACAATTAATAATAAATGGTTTAGACCTATTTTAGAGAGATGAAACAAAATGAAATAGTGATAGCTATGTTGGGTGATGGAATAGGTCAGTGGCAAAAGAGCATTGGGTTTGGGCTTTGTGGGTTCAAGAAATTACTAAACTTAATGACTTTTCTTAACTACAATTTGCCTAATTACATTTCATAGTTATAATTTCGTTTGTATATTTTTTTTGTCAATATATATACATGATAAGTATGTACAAATTCTGTATTTATATATTTAGGAAATTTTCAGAACATATACAAATCAAATGTATCAACAAATCATATTTAAACAGGATAAACAAATTGTACACAAATAGCTAGGGTAAACATATATAAATTCTGGATTTATACAATCAGGAACCGAATTATACAAATTCTTAATTTATACAATTAGAAATCGAATTATACAAAATCTGGACATGGCCAATGTATATATGGTTATATGTTAGTGGCAAAAAGTAATTTCTTCAAACAATAGCTATGTTAAATAATTAACTAGTATATATTTGCTTAATCGCATAATTTAAAAAAAAATAGCAAAAAATAATAGAAATGAGTAAAAAATCATAGTAAAAATATAAAATTAATAAATTTGACACATGAAAAATAATAATTGATGTGTGATTTACCCTTTTTTACGTATAATTGAGGTTAAACAAAAAATATTATTTTTATATGATGCTTTTGAAACTACTTAAGGAGGTGTTAGGACTCCTCAAGTAATTTTATAGTTGAAGGGGCTAAATATGTATTCCTTTGAGATAAATAATAGTTGAGAACTTTTAAATGAGTGTTCTTAGGAGTTGAAAAGCTTCACTAACTTAAAAATAGTATTTTGGAGACTTAATTCGAAAGACAATTAAAGTGAGTGAAAGAAACTTTGCAATGAAGTAGCAATGCATAAAAAATAATATTTTTTTATGATATAACAATAATTGCACATGGTGCCATATGATACATCTACAACTCAGGGAAAGATCTTATGAAGTATATAAAAATATTAAATACAATATAATATTTAGGTCTACGTATTTAGCATTCACAAAGCTTAGATGTAATATCATCAATATACAAAAGATATGCATAGATGTAATACAATAAAATGTGAAATTAACCAAGAATAATACAGTCCGTATTATTGGATTTTAGACCCTCACAATGAATCTCATGATTGAGAAGCAATCCGTACGAACCATAATATGGTCCTTCTTTAATGTAATATTTTATCTGTTTCACTATATGTGACATATTTTTTAAATACTGACAAAAAGAATGTTGTAGACACTGAAATTTTATTGATAAAGTCATATTAAATTTTGGATTAATCCATAAATTCATGATATATTGACCAAGTCAAATTACTGGTTAATAAAGTCGGATTAATTTTAAGTCAAAATGTATGACTTAAATAAAGTCCAAATCACATTTGGGTCAGTCCATTAAGTTGACAAAATGAGTCCAACTCATGTTCTTCAAGCCCAAGGACCAAAATTGCTTGGACAAAAATACCCCTAAAACCCTAGCTCAATCCTATATAAAGAGGTCTTCATAACACCAAAAGGAGAAAGGAAGAAAAAGAAGAAGAAACATAGAAATACATAGAGAATCATTGCTCTTCACTGGTGATCTGCAAGTCTTCCACATACAAAGAACTCTTCGCTCCAAGTGTTGAGCTGCAAGTACAATCTTCGCTCCAAGTGTTGAGCCGCAAGTACAAAGAAGTCTTCGCTCCAAAAGTTGAGCCGCAAGTATTCAATCAAATCAAGAACATCATTGAAGAGAAGAATCAAGGGATTACATATATTTTCTTAAAGATTTTATATATATATTGTAACCTTCGCATAAATTCAAATACAAATACTATTGTTTGCTTGCTATTTTTCCTTTCTTGTTTGTTGTATTTTAGGATTGAAACTTTAGACGCTTACAAATTGGCACACCCAGTGGGACAATCTTTACCTCTCATCTCTTCTCTTTAAAAAAATAAAGTTAAAAAAAAACCGAGATGACTTTCAAAAAGATCAACTCAAAATCTCCATCTACATTCAAATTTGGATCTGCATCCATATCCGCACCTTGATCTACATCTGCATCCACAAAAACTGATGGATCCAAATTTTGCATCGTTGTAGAAAACATCCTTGATGTTACTGCGGGGAGCATGATACTTATCACAAGGAACCAAACCAAACCGTTGGGACAACAAGCCTCACGAGTGCCATCTGAATCCACCATTGTCTTTGGTTTGTCTCCAAAATGTGTGAAGTCTCCTGCAAAAAGCCGCAAAATAAAATATCATAGAAATGTCGAGAGGGTTCTTGCCCAATTGAGCCTATCTACATTCAAAAAATCCTTTGCTTCAGCCGACAATGATGTCTTAAGCACGGGATCTACCCCACATAACATGTTTGCATCTCATGTTTGGGAAAATCAAAGTTATTCTCCATCACCTATGATGGTAATGCACACGATGGTGGTTGAAACATCCACCATAGAAGAACAGTTGAAGGCCTATCAAAGTATATCAAAGTTCAAGACGTCCAAATTACCAAGTTGACAAACATGATGGAGAATATGGAGAAAAGTGAATCCACCCAATTTTGCAAATCTTCATGAAACTCAGGAGAAAAGAGAGTCCTTCACAAAACAAGAAAAAATCATCAAGGAGTTTCAAGTGTTTGCCGAAGGTCTGATTCCCGTTGACAAATTGAAGGACTTCATCAAAGAGGCTATCAAAGATAAATCTGAGTCCACATCCAAGTCTTCTCTCACATATGTAAAGTCGTATTCTCAAAGAATTCATAACCTAAAAATACATGTTGGCTATCAACCTCCTAAGTTGCAGCAATTCGACGGCAATGGAAATTCGAAACAACATGTGGCACACTTTGTCGAAACTTGCAATCATGCTGGAACATATGGTGATTATCTTGTTAAGCAGTTTGTTAGATCTCTCACAGGAATTGTTTTCGGATGGTACATAGATCTTGAATCTGGTTCCATCGATAGTTGGAAGCAGATGGAGCAAAAATTCCTTAAGCATTTTTATAGCACAAGGCGTGTTGTGAGCATGATAAAGATTGTAAACACCCATCAAAGAAATGATGAACAAGTCATTGACTTCATAAATTGCTGGAGGAGCTTGATCCTTAACTGCAAAGATCTCCCAAGGTATGCATTGGGATCTTCGTTACATATTGCAAGGCATAAAGCCTAAAACGTTTGAAGAACTAGCAACACGTGATCATGATATGGAACTGAGTATGACTGCAAATGGAGATCAAGAGTTGTCCAACTTTGAAACTTACAAAGAAAATATAATCGACATTGAGGATGAGGACAAGTTTTCATACGAAACCAAAATTGAAGAGTCTATATAAGTTGACATGCTCCTTGATGTACGAGCCTAAACTGCAAATCATAATTCTCATCGATGCACGAGCCTAAAATGCATGTCATAAAACTCATTAAATTCAAGCTAAATTTTCAAGCTCCAAAGCTCCCAAATTCGAGTTAAGGCTTCAAATCAAAATACTCCTAGTTCATTAAATTCGAGCTAAGTTTTCATGCCATAAAGCTCATCAAATCCGAGCTAAATCTTCAAGTCGTGAATCTCATTGAGTTCAAGATAAGTCTTCAAGTCACGAGGATTCTCAAATTTGAGTAAAATCTTCAAGTCAAAATGATCCTCGACGCACGAGCCTAAAATGCATGTCATAAAGTTCATCAAATTCTATTGAATCTTTAAGTTTAAAGCTCATCAAATTCGAGCAAAATCTTCAAGTCAAAAAATATATGTCATGAAGCTCACAAAATTCGTGCCAAGTCTCAAGTTTCAAAGCTCTTTATATTTGAGCTAAGTTTTCAAATCATGATGCCTCTCAAATGCGAGCCAAGTCTTCAAGTCAGAAAAGCTCCATGAAAATAAGTTAAATCTTCAAATTGTTACTTTTGCCCCTCATGAGTTTAAATCTATATGGTCCAAAAAATTCAATAGGTTGAAAACCTTGAAATAAGTTGCCTAGAAAAATTAGATGAAAAAAAAACTCACATATTTTGCATTAAAGTGTAAAGTAAATACATTTTATTGCTTCAAAGTTGCAAGAGTTTTTACACATCATAAGGAAGGGATGAAAAAAATGGACATATCATCCCACACAAAAGGTCAAAGTAGAAAAAAAAAATTAAACATCAAGAAGTGATTTGTCAACTCATCTTGGATGTCTTCATCAAGTTCGCATCACCTCTTCATCAAACATCATTGCTTCAAATATTTTTATGGATCGATGCAGCCATAAGCGAGCCTCTATCTTTGACATGAGGCATATTTTGAAGTTTGATTAAATGAGTTGATAATGTGACAAGTAGTTTCTCTCCAGAATTAGGACAAACTGCGGCAAAAATCTCTTTCTCGCCAAAGCCAAAACTACATTGGAAGAGGTACAAAGTGTGATTCATCGCTAAGCTTCAATTTAGAGGAAGATACACTAAGTGTTGTTCTCGCCAAAGCCTCAATTATAGAAGAAGATGCACTAAATGTGGTTCGTCGCTAAGCCGCAACTGCAAAAAAAAAAAAAAAAAAGAGATGTTTCATGTGTGGTTTGTCATCAAAGCCGTAAAAAGAAGATGCACCACGTGTGGTTTGTCATCAAAGTCGGAACTGTAAGAAGATGCACTAATGTCGTTCGTTGATAAAGATGAAATTGCAAAAGAAGATGCACCAAGTGTGGTTCGTCATCAAATTCACAACTAAAAAAGAAGATGCATGATATGTGATTCATCAGCAAAGTCACAATTGCAGAAGAATATGCAATAAATATGGTTCGTCATCAAAGTCGCAATTGAAAAGGAAGATACATCATGTGTGGTTGATCATCAAAGGTGCGATTGTAGAAGAAGATGCACTAAGTGTGGTTCATTACTAAAGCTGCAACTACAAAATTAAATGCATCAAGTGTCGTTCGTCGTCAAAGTTGCAATTGAAAAGGAAGATGCATCATAGTTGATCATCAAAGGTGCAATTGTAGAAGAAGATACACTAAGTGTGGTTCATTACTATAGCTGCAACTGCAAAAGTAAATGCATCAAGTGTAGTTCGTCGTCAAAGTTGAAATTTCAAAAGAAGATCATGCAGTGTGGTTCGTCTTCATCAATGCCACAATCGCTAAAATATTGCACCATGTATGATTTGTCGTCAAAAATTGCAATTACAAATAAAGATGCATCGAGTGATTCTTCGTCAATTATGGATTACCCCACATTTTTTTTTGTATGGTATTGAGAATGTTTGCGGTCCATCATAAACCTGCAAAAAAAAAGTGATGTGTCTCACGGTGCCAATTGCACAAAGCTTCTAATCAGTATGAAAAAAAAATTGTGTCATATGCTCTCACGCTCATCATTATGAATATGGTTGTTTTGGCTTAAGAGTTTTGTGCTCTCTCTCCATGTAGATGATGTCAAAATTCTTAATCAATACGGAACTCAATAGGCGGCTCTTCGGCAAAGATGCAGAGAAGTGAACTCATGAATGTTGTCAAAAATCAGTTAGATCACCAACTTCAAAAAAGTAATTATCGTCAATTCATGAGGAGTTTTACCTTGATTTTTGGATATGTCGTAGACTTTGATGTCTAGTTTCTATAGAATCAATTCATTCGTCATTGGAAATCTCCTACACCAAGGTAGAGATGTGTTTGGTGAGACTGCATAGAGCTGTAAAAAAAAAAAAAAAAAAAGACAGATTTGCTAGCAAACTTTAAAAATCAATTCCCACCAATTCAGGAGGGTTTTTATTTTGAATTTCGGATATGTCATATCCCTCTAAGTCTAGTTTCTGGAACATCAAACTAATCATTATTTCAATATTTCTACAACAAGTTATGAACTTTCTACCGCAGGCGTGCTGTGCTGAAAAAAAGTGACGGAAATTGAGTTTGGTATGCCTCAAGATGACAATCAATCATTGTAATAGAATGTGTATTTATAGAAATCAAAAGTACATAAATTGTGTTCCTACAAATTATGGAAAAACCATATTTAAAACAAAATTATGGTAAATTTTCCTAGGAACCAAATTATGGTAAGTTTCTATAGGAATTAAGTTATGGAAAATTCCATTGGATTCAAGTTATGAAAAATTTCCATTGGAATCAAATATGAAAAGTTTTGAAAGACTCCATAAAAAAATATATTTCACGAATGCTTCAATCCTTGTCTTTAAAGGTTAGACACCGCAACAAGCCATGAAGCAGGGGCATTTGTAGACAGTGAAATTTTATTGATAAATTGATATTAAATTTTGGATTAATCAATAAGTTCATGATATATTGACCGAGTCAAATTATTGGTTAATAAAGTAGGATTAATATTTAAGTCAAAATATGACTTAATAAAGTCCAAATCACATTTGGGTCAATCCATTAAGTTGACAAGACGAGTCCAACTCATGTTCTTCAAGCCCAAGGACCAAAATTGCTTGGACAAAAATATCCCTAAAACCCTAGCTCAAGCCTATATAAAGAGGTCTTCATAAGACCAAAAGGAGAAAGGAAGAAAAAGAAGAAGACACATAGAAATACATAGAGAATCCTTGCTCTTCAGTGGTGATCTGCAAGTATTCCACATACAAAGAACTCTTCGCTCCAAGTGTTGAGCCGCAAGTACAATCTTCTCTCCAAGTGTTGAGCCGCAAGTACAAAGAAGTCTTCGCTCCAAAAGTTGAGCCGCAAGTATTCCATCAAATCAAGAACATCATTGAAGAGAAGAATCAGGGGATTACATATCTTTTCTTAAAGATTTTATAAAGATTGTAACCTTCGCATAAATTCAAATACAAATATTGTTGTTTGCTTGCTATTTTTCCTTTCCTGTTTCTTGTATTTCAGGATTGAAACTTTAGACGCTTACAAATGTTACATTTTCTTAATTGACAAATGTTTAACGACACTATCATCAATTTATTCATGTTGGGTCCTACTTATTTGGCAAAAGTCCACAAGGTATCCTCTTCTATTTACATATTCCCTCTGTCTCAATTTATGTGACTTACTTTCCTCTTTAGTCAGTCTAAAAAAGAATGACACATTTCTATATTAAGTAACAATTTAACTATAAAAATGTATATGTTATCCTTAATGAAATGATTTTTAGTCACACAAATTTCTATCATTCATTTTGGACCACAAGTTTTAAAAGTCTTCCTTTCTTTCTTAAACTTCGTGCCGAGTCAAACTATCTCACGTAAAATGAGACGGAGGGAGTAATATTTAATTTTAAGGGTAGGTTTGGAAACATTGCAAAAAATTTCCATATTTTTTAAACTTTGAGCCCATTAAAACTATATCACATAAATTGAGAAGAAAAAAAGCATCTAACTAGAAGTAATAGTCAAGTCTATGATGCGTTAATACTGCTAAGAATGTGCTAGTATTTAAATATTGAACGCCTCAAGATAGTGATGGCACACACGTATAGATACTGATTTTGTTGGAGCCAAAGCTTGCAAGTTAGCATTGTATATGGTCAAAATGGAAAGGACATGTGGTCATATTAGATGATGACATGTTGAAGGAAACAAGGGCATAATAATTACTTCGATAACAAATGGTACATCTTACCTCACGATAACATAACTGGAGCAAGCTTGAAATGTTGAGCACACAGGGATCGAATCATAAAGAGGCACTGACACTGGCCATTTCGAAACTATTAACAATGGTGATTCTCATCTGAAGAAAAATGAAGCAAGATATGACATTTACTCCGACAATAAATAAATTGATCGGGTCACAAGATCCGATCCTAACACTAAAGTGAATCCAACATTCAGGACTCAACATTCAGATCGATCCATTCATCCTTAAAATCCAACATGTTCATGGCCCAATATATTTTTCATCCTTTCAATCATTTGTAAATAGGATAGTAATCTCTTTTTAGATTCTTCTAAAAGTTGTATAGTGTAGAAAGTTAGTTACATAGGAGACAAGTTTGTTAGAAATTATTTTATTTACGATTTAATCCATTGTAATTAAATTAAATATCTCAATGTTACATCAATGGAAATCACTCATAAATTTTTCGTATCTCAATCTTCATTATTATTTTGATTACTTTATGGTAGCAGAGTCAGGTTCAAGATCCTTCCTTCTTTAATTTTTTTCCTTCAATGATTAATACTACTATAGGATCCAACTCTCCCTTTGTTGGATCCAAAATCTTTATCAAAGCATTCCTTTCTTTCTTCATCCCTCTGATTCACCAGGATTGTCTTTGGTGAACTCTACTTTTGAAGGAAAGCGTTACAGAGGATGGATAAGATCCATCTGTATAACTCTCTCAACTAAGAATAAGTAGGAACTCACTGATGGGATCTAGACGGCTCTTGCTCATAATACCTTTCATATCTACAATCTTAGAACTAGTGTAATGACATGATCACCAGCTGGTTGTTGAATTCACTCTCTAGAGACATTGCTGATAGTGTGTTCTACTTCAAAACTGTTGAGGAACTCTGGAAAGATATTGAGGTCAGATTTGGTCAATCCAATGGATCCCAACTGTTCAACCTGCAAAAAGAGATAGACTGAGTTTTCTTAGGAATCACACAACATTGCAAATTATTATACAAAAAAATTAAGGGGTTACGGAATGAACTTGATACTTTGAATACAAAAATAATATGGTATTGTAATTGTGATTGTGACTGTGGTGGAATTAAAGGAGAAAATGGTTAAGGTACAACAAGATGAGAGGTTCATTCAATTCTTTATGGAATAAAATAAATCCTATATTGTTGTAAGAAGCAACATCTTAATGATCTCTCATTTGTCCTCTATTAATCTTACTTACTCTCCTCTCTTTTAAGATAAGAAACAAAGAGAATATTTGTTTATTCTAACCCTACAAGAAATCACTAATCCTACTTGGTTGCTGATGAGAATGGACCTCCTTAGTGTCCTTGACATGGACACAGACTTCAAACACCTGAACACGGGATTAAGAAGGATAACATATCCTTGACATGTTCCCATTACAAGAAAGTGGGACATAATTTTGACATATTCTACAGAATCATTGATTTTCCTAATGATTTTAAGTTCACTAAGACCAAAAGGGAGCAGAATACTATGATGAGCAACGTTGTTCTTCCTTGTGAATTACCATGTTACCCTAGCTCTCTTCTTGATTTTGCAGGCAGTGTTGGGAATCAGTTTAACTCATGAGCAATTTTCTCAATTGGTCCAATTATTAAATCAGGCTAATGTCACTCAACCAGATGCTTCGATCCCTTGCTGATCCTAATGCAACAACTGCTTGTGCTGGTAATTCTTCAGTTTCATGTTTTCTTTCTTTCAATTCTAAACTCTGAATTTTAAATTTAGATGCAACTGAACATATGTGCTTTGATTCAAACATGTTCCATACTCTCCAACCTCTTTCCTACCCTATCAGTGTGACTTTACCTAATTCATTTAGGGCAGCAGTTACTCATTCGGTGAATGTTGTTTTGTTTCCTGATCTCATTATTCAAGATGTTTTTTATATCCTCTCGTTCAACTAGATCTATTATCATTACACATGATACGCAATCAATTTAAGTCGTCTGATCATTTTTTTTTCATCTACCAAATGTGTCTTACAGACCCCTATTGTGAAGAGACCTCTGATTCTTGGTGAAGCAAAGAGTGATCTCTGTCAACTAATTCAAGTCTCCGGTCTAAGAGTGTTTTCAAGAAAGTTGAAGTTTCTCTTTCTAGTTATAGTTTTTCTTCTTGTAATTCCTTATCTAGTTCCGTTTCAAGAAATGAGAGTTATGATTTTCACTTATGGCATGTTAGGATAGGGCATCTACCCATTTCATTAATGAACAAGCTGTTTTATTTTCCTGTTAAATCTGATTCGGATTATGCATGCCGTCATTTTTAAGACAATAATTTCTCACCGATTTGATCTCACTTTCTTTTGTTCCAATTTCGTCCTAGCTCGCAGTTCTACTCACGAAGCCGTTATCTTTCCCTTTGCATCCTAATATTTTGGGCAAGTTGAGACTCGTTTCTCTCCCCTCCAACTTGACGTGGGGGGGCGGGGGAGGGGTGGGGAGTTGACAATGGTTTGGAATGAACAAATGGATGGGGTCACAAGACCTCCTGATACAAAAGTGGACCCAACATTCAGGACGCAACAATCCATTCGGCCTCAGAATCTCACATATTCATAGCCCTATATAATTTTTATCCTATCAATTATTTGTACATAACATAGTTTTCTTGTTTTAAATTCTTCTTGAAATTATATAATATTATATTGTTGAAATATCAAATTAATTTGATGCGAAATGATATTATATTTAATTTATTTAACTATTATTTTCCTACAATATCAAATTAATTTGTTATTTTTAGGTTTGACTTAGATATTTAGCAGTATGATAAATTAATAGTCATAGTTTAACTTTGTAATTTTTTTTAAAAAAATAACATCTTACTTATATCATATATACTAATACCTTATATCTATAAAAACATATGTATATTCAAAAGAAAGTATAAATAATCCTCTTTGTCAATTCATTACACACAAAGTATATTTTAATCAAGTTAGAATAGTCAAAATTTTAATATCTAAACTAAAGATATTTAGTTTAGTAGTACCAATACGAAATTGTCTATTTGTTAATATTATAATATATGAATTATTTATAAAGTAATTTAAGAAAATTATTATTGAATGACCCTTGGATGTGCAAGGGAATTACTACACTAGTACTCAACTAAAAAGGACATTTTCATCTTTGCTGACATTAAAAAATTTCCTTGAATGATAAAATATGACTAGTAAAATCAAAGTCTAAATTTGTCCCCAAACAATTGGCCCCAACAGATCAATCAATCATCTCCAAACTTCAAAGTATTCATTTGATTATATAAATGTAACGTAATGAATACATATGGTAACGTAACATACTATTAATTAATTTTTATTTTATTAAATACAATAAGATAACATTATTATATTTTGGATGTGACTTCTATTTTGTTCACTAGCTAAGCTGCATTAATATAACTAGCTTGTGTTGTCTATGTCACGGATTTATGAATCTAATAAATTAGTAGACGTCATCTCTTAGTTTCAACAAGAATAGATGTGCTGTCCTCATAGTCGGTTTATTAAGACATAATAATAATTTCCTAGTACAATTTCCTTGTATCATAATTGAACTAGAAATTAAGAATACTCAAGTAGTAACAAAAATCATAGAACAAGTAAAAAAAATAAATACTGAAATTAATCATTTAAAAGAAATAATCATTAGACTTGAAAGGATCTCACTCTCATGAGTGAAGAAGACATAAATTATAAAAGAGCATTAGAATATACAACAAAATTCCATCAAGAACCTATAGGATATTCTAGTTATATTCCTTCTAGCCAAACAAACAAAGTAATCCTAAAATAAAATAATACAATAATAGCCTTACTAATAGAATTAAACATAAAAATAGATCAAATATTAAAAGAAAAACAACCTGAACAAACTCATAAAAATAATACAGAAATAGATGAATTAATTTCTCAACTTAAAAAAGTAGAAATAACACCTAAACCAGAAAAACATAAATTAACTAAAAAACCTCAACAATGGACTTTCTTTCAAATAGGAGAACAGTCCAAGATAGCAGACTCAGCTTCTCAGAAAATAGAATAGGCAATAATATAATTTCTAGAATGTTATCTAAAAGGCAATCAAATATAGAAGAAAATCAAGAACTAAATGAAATCAAAGACATAGATAAAGATTTGCAAATTTTCCAACAAAATCAACTTAAATTATTAAATCCTAAGACATTATATAATGTAAAACATTTCTCTAAAGATAATCAATTATACAGACACTATAGAGAAGAACAGATATCAGCAATAGGAGAAGATTTTGCAAACCTAAATTTAGTAAACCCAACTTTCATAAAGACGGTCAAAAATTCCAAAAGTATATTAATGCCTATGGGATTAATAATTGTAGGAATAAAATGATTAACTAGAAAGAATTTAGGATCCAAAGTTCTAATTGTATTATACGATGATAGATGGTCAGATTTAAAGAAATCCATAATTGGCCTAACCGAAGTAGACATGACAAATAATGGAGGAATTGTTTATATTAGTCCAGACTTTTTAATTAATCTAAAAGAATTTGGAAAACATATTAAAATAGGAATCCAAACTAAAGGATACGAAGAAATGAGTAATAGAAATAATTTATTAATGTATATAGGTTTTATAGGAAAAATGACTTTAAGTAGTAACACAAAATTTAAACTCCAAGTAAATGATGTAGTAGAAATAATGGGTAATAAAGGAATAAAATTAATTAAACCAATAAAAATAAACCCAGAAGAGTATGCAGGATTAGAATGGAATCTACATAAACTAAGTAAACCCAAAGTATTTGCGCCAGAACAACACTTAATGTATACCAGCTCAAAAGGCGAGACATTTATTAGGTTTACAGACTATAACTACACAAGTCAAAAAGAATTAGATGATAATGAAACTGAAAGTACCATAGAAACAGAACAAGAGGAATTTATGAATATAGAATTAATACAAGAAGGATACGAAGTAGAAAGAGCTATAGAAGAAGCAAAAAGACAATACCAAGATAATAACAATACAGTTTTTAAATGTAGAGGATGTAAAAAAGATAAAATGGATATAATGGAAATAATAGAACATTTTAGAATATGTCAAGAAAGAGATGATAATTTAGCATATAGGGCAAATGAATTAGAAGACATAAATAAAGAAAATGAAGAAACATTATCCATAACCAGTTACAAATAATTAATGGAATAAGCAACTAGCTCTCATAGTGCAAGTCCGTTTCAAAGAACAACAGCATCCCCATATATTAACTATAGTACAGGTAATTTACCTAGAAAATCATGGGTTAGACATGATCAAGAAATAAAAGATAATATTAGACCAGCAGGAAAAAGAATGCCTATAGAAGAACCTATTAGACTACAAGAAGGAGGAAATAAAGGAAAAATATTAAACATAGCAGCACATGACCCGCAAATGTGGAATACGGTAATAGACTTATGGAAAGGAATAGTGGTAGCAGATTTCATTAAAAATTATCAAGAAACTGATGTTGAGACTATGTATAGATATTTAGAGACATTTTTAGGAGAATCTTGTAAAGCAGTATGGTAATCTTATAAGCAAACTTTTCCACAAGAATTTCAAGCACTAATAGAAATAGGACCAAACCCATATAATTTTACTAATAAAATACATGTGTTATTAACAGGAGAAGACCCAAATAGTGGATTAGTGGCATTACAAAGAAATGCTCTAATAAAATTAGAACATTTAAGTATATCTAATTGGATACATATTAAGAATTTTCTTAAAGACTATTTTTACTATTGTACTATTAGTGGAAATACATTTAATGAAGAATTAGAAAAAAAGTTATTTAATAAGTTGTCAGGAGCATTAGGACGAGAAATAGAAGAAAGATGGTATAAAAGAGAAGGAGTGGTGCAAGACCCTACACTTTATGGTCTATAGGACAAAAAATAAATCATATAATGAAAATGTTAACAGAAAAATGTACAAATATACAAATACAACAACAATTAAAACAAAATGAAATAGGCTTTTGCAAAGCAATGATATACACTACCCAAAGTTATGATAAAGAACCTAGTAAAACAAGAAAATATAAAAGAAGAATTGGATATAACCAAAGACCCTATAGACATAAAAAATATTTTTTAAGAAAATCTTCAGCTAGAAAGTCATATTTAAATAGAGATAGACATGTTAGAAAATATATAAATGATAGGAATTATAAAAATAAATTAGAATGTTATACTTGTGGAAGTATAGAACACTTAGCAAATACATGTCCTAAAAGGAATAACATAAAGACTAGAAATTTTCAATTAATAGAAGATTTTCAAGAAACATTATTAAATGTAGATGAATACATGTCAGACACAGAAAATATATACTCAGTAGTAAGCATAGATATAGAAGAAATAAATACTCAAACAGACACATCTGATTAAGAAGATGATAATTTAATTAATGAAATAGGATTAGAAAAATTAAAACTAAAAGAAGAAGATTTAAATTATACAATGATGAACATATGTCAAGATTGTAATCATGAATTTGAAAGACAAAAAGGAATAGATAGTAATCAATGTAGTATATGTAAATGGTATCCTAGTAAAATAAATAGAGCTAAATGTAAAAATTGTTATATGAAAGCATGTATAAGTTGTATAGAAAATAAATTAAAACAACAAGTAGCCAAAAAACAAGAACAAGTTCAAACAAAAGACCATGCTACTAATCTAAGACTAATAACTTTAGAAACTAGAATGAATGATTTAGAACAAAGAATAATTACAATAGAAAAAGGAAAACAAAAAGTAGATATAGATAATATACAATCACAAGGTACAATACATTTAGATCAAATAGAAAGTGAATTAATGAATATTGAAGAAAATAATACTAGTTTTATATGCAATGAAGATAAAAATTTTGAAACAATAAAAATACTAGTAAGAATAAAAATAAAAGATATAAAAATAGAAACTGTAGCGTTAGTAGACATAGGATGCACTAGTTGCCTCCTTAATAAAAAGATACTGCCACATAATTTAATATCAACTTTAATAAATTTTAAGGAACCTATACGAGCAATACAGATGGATGGAGCGTATAATTTTTACGATCAGTATATAGAAAAAGTACAAATAAGCTTTATAAATACTTGTAAGGAATTCTATAAACCAACATATAATATGTACAAAATATTAGTAAGAGATCTTAATATTAAAACTAACTTAGTACTAGGTTTACAGTTTCTTATACAAAATAATGGAAGTCGTTTAGTTTCTAGAGACGGAATAATGTTATTTAGAAATACAACATATACTCCAGTACAGACTAATAAAATACCTACCAAAGAACTGCTTAAAAAAGATAAGTCAGTAAACATTAAGACTGCAACACCATGTTGTGACGACTGTGGCAATAATGGTAGTTGTTCTTTAAAAAATCTATATGAAGAAGAACAAGAAGAAGATATAGAAAATACATACATAGAAGACCTAGAAAAAGATTATACTTTAATAAACATAGAAACAGAATTTTACAATTTTCAAAAGGGAATAAATACTATAGGAACAATAAAACATCCTAAAGACTTAGAAAATATAATAGCAATATTAGATGAAATGGAAATAATAGGAGAAAAACCTTTAATACATTGGGAAAGTAATAAAATTATGTGTAAATTAGATATAATAAACCCGGAATATACAATAAAGACAGCAACTATAGAAGCAAATAATAAAGACACCGAAGAATTCAGTAAACAGATTAAAGAATTATTAAAATTAGAAGTAATACGAAGATCTACATCTAGACATAGATCAACAGCTTTTATGGTTAGAAATCATAGTGAACAAATACGAGGAAAAGCTCATATGGTAATAAATTACAAAAGGTTAAATGACAATACTAGAACAGATGCATATAAATTATCCGATAAAAATGAGTTAATTAATAGAATACAAAGTAAAAAGATATTTAGTAAATTCGACTGTAAATCAGGATACTGGCAGGTAAAAATGCACCCGAAAACCATAGAATGGACAACTTTCACTTGTCCTGAAGGACATTTTGAGTGGTTAGCCATGCCTTTCAGTTTAAAAACAGCTCCGCCCATCTTCCAAAGAAAAATGGATGACATGTTCGGAGAATATAAAAATTTTGTATTAGTATACGTAGATGACATTCTAGTATTTAGTAAAGACATATACGAATATCTAGGACATTTACAGACAGTATTTAGACTATTTGTAAAATATGAAATAATAATTAATAAAAAAAAATAGAATTATGTAAAACACATGTAAACTTTCTAGGAGTAACTTTAGGAGAAGGAAAGGTGAAATTACAACCACATATAGCTAAAAAAGTATTAGACATGCCAGATAAGCTAGATAATACAAAAGAATTACAAAATTTTTTAGGATTAGTAAATTATGCGTTTTATTCAAAACTTAGGAAAAATAGCAGGACCATTATATGCAAAGACGGGTAGTAATAGTTCAACAAATTAAGGATAAAGTTAAGAATATACCAGACTTACAAATACCCCTAGAGTCAGATTATTTAATAGTCCAAACAGATGGTAGTAAATTAGGATGGGGAGCTATATTAAAATCAAGACCCAATAAATATAGTCCAAAAAATGAAGATAGACACTTAGATATATGTAGTATTAAGGTATGAGGTATGTAGTATTAATAATTAACACTAAAAATAGTAAAAGTGGTATAAACAGTAAAAACAGTAATTACAGTAAAAACAGTAAATACAACTCACTTAGATATATGGACACTTAGATATATGTAGTATTAAGGTATGAGGTATGTAGTATTAATAATTAACACTAAAAATAGTAAAAGTGGTATAAACAGTAAAAATAGTAATTACAGTAAAAACAGTAAATACAACAAATACAGTAAATACAGTAAATAAAGTAAAAACATAAAATACAGCAAATATAGTAAAAACAGCAAATACAGTAAATACTACAAATATACAGGAAAAACAGTAAAACCTTACTAAATACAGTAAAAACAGTAAACCAGTAAATACAGCAAATACTACAAATATACAAAAAATACAACAAAAACAGTAAACACTTAGATATAAGATATATAGTAATGATATAATAAACTATGAAAGTATGAGAATATATAAATATGGACGTATGAGAATATATATATAGTAAGTATAAATAAAATATATATAGTAAGTATAGATATGGGCAAATATTAAATATAGGAATTGAATATAATATATAATAAAGTAGTAAGAACTATAACTAATAAAGTAATATATATTATTAAATATATATAATAAGAAGTCTTCCAAATATGGATATATAATATATATAGTCTAATAGTACCAATATAATATATAAGTAGTAATATAATATGGAAATGATTTATATATATTAAATAATATAATATGGTAGGTAGTCTGTAAATATATATAATATAATAAGTAGTGATAATATGGTGTAAATATAATATACGTAGTAATAATAACAATATATATAACTATATATTTAAGAAGTCAAATGTAATATGAATATATCAGTGTTTATGCTTTGTTTCAATTATATTGTAAATCCTACTCAGTACTCTCTCTCTCATTTAATTAAATCATGTTAATTTATGACTAAATCCCCTATTTCCCCAAGTTTTATTTTTATTTTTTATTTTTTATTTTTGTTTTTATTTTTGTTTTTATTTTTTATTTTTGTTTTTGTTTTTATTTTTTATTTTTGTTTTTGTTTTTGTTTTTTATCTTACCCAGTTCATCTCTACTTCTTAACCTGTTTTCTTAACAACTTCATCTTTAACCACACCCCAGATATAAAACTGGCAACAACTTCATCCTTTTATCAAGCAGACTATAAAAGCCAAGAATCCTAGGAATTTACAGGTTAATCCATAGTCGTTATTAAGAAGTTAAGAAGCTAACTATATACTTAGGGTAATTTTTTAACACATGTACAAAAATGTACATAAAATTAATAACTTTAGAAAAATAAAATATGAAGCTAACATAAAAGATAACATATTTTTTTTTGGGGGGGGGGGGGGGGAATTGTGGGAAATAAGCATCATAAAACTTACATGATTAACAGAGAGAGGTTTCCCTTTCGGAAACCCCCGAAGGACTTTGAAAAAATTTCGAAAACTTTAATACTCAAACACACTTATATTATTTCACAAACTTTAATATACAAGGGAGAATTTTTTATACATAGAGGAATAGGGAGGAAAGTAGGTTGGAGATTTTCTAACTTTTCCTTTTGTTCGTGTTTTTTCTCAATCTGCCCTTTTTCTCTCTTTTCCTACTGTCTTATATAGGACTTTAGGAAAACTAAAAAGACCAAAATGACACTACTACGTGGCCTTAATTATTAATGGCAGACAACTTAATAAGATTCTTTTAATAATGCAAGTCGGGTACTCATTGGGCCCCATCGTCACATGCATTATTAAGTTCATCTTTTTGACTTATATTACAGACTTAATTATTTGACAGACGCGTGCTATGTCAACAATTTTTCCCTTTTTTGGAGGGTAATGATAAAGTGACAACATACTCATTTTTTACATGACACGTAGTGGGCATCCCCACCTAACATATATATATATATATATATATATTATCTTTGTATCCCATGCTTGATATAACTCTCCATATCTTCTTGTCCTTCTCATTTTGTCTTTTTCCTCTTTGTGATAAAGTCTTCCGAACTTTGTCATTCTTTACTTTGTGATGAAGTCTACCTAACCATGCCATATCTTCTTGACATTTATTCATCCCCACTTAACAATCCTAACTTAATATTTATTCATTCCCACCTACTACTTTTTACATAACACGTTTCTTATCATGCCATTCTTTTGCTTTTTTCAATCAACCTTCATGCCCATAACTTCTTGTCTTTTTTGTATTGTCAATCTTGACTTTGTATATCCTTGTCTTTTTTGTCATTCCCATGCCTTTCTTGTATTTTTCTTTTTCCCATCTTTTCCTTGTAATAACTTGTCTTTGCTCCAATTATATTCATAGTGTATGAAAAAATAGTTAATTGTCTAATAAATATAGACTGGTTAAGTGTCTAGATTGTGTAATACAATAGTATCAAAACTCATGCCTGAATCATCATCTTCATAAGGGTCTTGTGAGTCTTGAATATTATTTATCTATTCCTCGTCTGATAATGAAGGACTGTCAATATTGTCTTCTGAACCATTACTTGGACTAGGAATATTTTTAATAATATGTTTGTCTTGGCTCTTGTCTTGAAATTTTTTTTCTAACGTTTGTTTAATGATTTTTTCTAATTTTTCATTTTTTTTCTTTTTTAATACTTCATTTTTTCTTAATGACTATTTCTGAAAATATTTAGGTAATCTCCTTCGTGAGGAAGAAGACTTCTCTATATCACTTTTTGGCAAAGTGACAGCCATCAACAGATTTGATAAGTCTTTACCGATCACCGTTTAAATCAGACTAGCTATCTCATGCTTCGATACAGTAGAGTTCTTAGCATTCAGAGGGGAATGCACACCCGTCTCATCCATTTTTAAGTGAGATGGAGAACTCATGTCTTCTTTCTGAGTTGTACTGTCTGTTCTTGAAACATATTTACTCTGAAAAGTCTCGAGCTGTTTAACAAGTCTCATGTTTTCTTGGATAAGAATTTTATTTTTTGTATTAAGTCTTTTGAAACCCTCACTCATGGAAGAACAATGATCACAAAATATTATTTTGTCTGAGTCTTTTTGGATATTGTATTGTGGTATTTGGTTTGGGCTTTGTCTAAGAGTTGGTGAAATATAATAATTTGGCCCAAGTATTCCTCTTGCATAGTCTAAAGCTTCAGTAAAATTATTAAAACCTTTAAAAAGTGAATTTTTTATCCCATTTATAGAATCTACTACTTCTATCCAAGTTTGAAAAACACCTTTAGTTTTGCCATGTATAACTACATAATATTTAAATTTATTGTCTCTATTTTTGTCTGAAGAATATTGACATAAGGCATTTGATGCAGCAATAAAATATTTAGTGTCTTTTTTATTGTATGCAATCCATAAGTTATCTATTAAACATTGTTGAACCTTGTCTAAATTACACTCTGGAACTACTCTAAATGATAAATTGCACTTAGGATATGAAATTAAATTATACTTACCAAAATAAATTCTCTCCATTAAGTTGTCTGTTGTGCTAAATGGTCTGAAATTTTGTCTTCCTAATAATGTCTGAGCATATGTATCTGGCTGGGTGATGCCCTTGCCTCTGTCTTCTGGCGTTTGGCCAGTTGGTCTCATACTGAAATAAAATTTAGTTAGTTTTTAATTGTAGTCTACTTAGTTTATCTGCTAAATCATTATCTTTTCCTTTAATATATTCGAAAACAATATTGTTGTATATAGATATTATATCCATAAAGTTTAACCATCTACGTTTACTATTAGCTTTACTATTTATTTTTTCATGGAATTTAATTATTGCTTCACAGTCTGTTCTTACTAATACTTCATTTTTGTTTAAAATGTATAATTTAAAACTATTTAATCCATATATTACCGCTAATACTTCTGCGTCTATACTACTCATATTACCTTTTTCTTTGTATTGTCCACTTTGGTAGGCATATTTTTTTTCTTCATTTTTTGGACTATATTTATTGGGTCTTTATTTTAATATAGCTCCCCATCCTAATTTACTACCATCTGTTTGGACTATTAAATAATCTGACTCTAGTGGTATTTATAAGTCTAGTATATTTTTAACTTTATCCTTAATTTGTTGAACTAATTTAATATCTTCTATATTAAAGTGTTTTTGTCCTTTACTACCCGTCTTTGCATATAATGGTCCTGCTATTTTTCCTAAGTTTTGAATAAAATTTTTCGCATAATTTACTAATTCTAAAAAATTTTGTAATTCTTTTGTATTATCTAACTTATCTGGCATGTCTAATACTTTTTTAGCTATATGTGGTTGTAATTTCACCTTTCCTTCTCCTAAAGTTACTCCTAGGAAGTTTACATGTGTTTTACATAATTTCATTTTCTTTTTACTAATTATTATTCCATATTTTACAAATAGTCTAAATACTATCTGTAAAGGTCCTAGATGTTCGTACATGTCTTTACTAAATACTAGAATGTCATCTACGTATACTAATACAAAATTTTTATATTCTCCGAACCTGTCATCCATTTTTCTTTGGAAGATGGGCGGAGCTGTTTTTAAACTGAAAGGCATGGCTAACCACTCAAAATGTCCTTCCGGACAAGTGAAAGCTGTCCCTTCTATGCTTTTCGGGTGCATTTTTACCTGTCAGTATCCTGATTTACAGTCGAATTTACTAAATATCTTTTTACCTTGTATTTTATTAATTAACTCATTTTTATCGGGTAATTTATATGCATCGGTTCTAGTATTGTCATTTAACCTTTTGTAATTTATTATCATACGAGCTTTTCCTTGTATTTGTTCACTATGATTTCTAACCATAAAAGCTGCTGATCTATGTGTAGATGTAGATCTTCATATTACTTCTAATTTTAATAATTCTTTAATCTATTTACCGAACTCTTCGGTGTCTTCATTATTTGCTTCTATAGTTGCTGTCTTTATTGTATATTCCGGATTTATTATATCTAATTTACACATAATTTTATTACTTCCCCAATGTATTAAAGGTTTTTCTCCTATTATTTTCATTTCATCTAATATTGCTATTATATTTTCTAAGTCTTTAGGATGTTTTATTGTTCCTATAGTATTTATTCCCTTTTGAAAATTGTAAAATTCTGTTTCTATGTTTATTAAAGTATAATCTTTTTCTAGGTCTTCTATGTATGTATTTTCTATATCTTCTTCTTGTTCTTCTTCATATAGATTTTTTAAAGAACAACTACCATTATTGCCACAGTCGTCACAGCATGGCGTTGCAGTCTTAATGTTTACTGACTTATCTTTTTTAAGCAGTTCTTTGGTAGGTATTTTATTAGTCTGTACTGGAGTATATGTTGTATTTTTAAATAATATTATTCCGTCTCTAGAAACTAAACAACTTTCGTTATTTTGTATAAGAAACTGTAAACCTAGTACTAAGTTAGTTTTAATATTAAGATCACTTACTAATATTTTGTACATATTATATGTTGGTTTATAGAATTCCTTACAAGTATTTATAAAGCTTATTTGTGCTTTTTCTATATACTGATCGTAAAAATTATACGTTCCATCCATCTGTATTGCTCGTATAGGTTCCTTAAAATTTTTTAAAGTTGATATTAAATTATGTGGCAATATCTTTATATTAAGGAGGCAACTAGTGCATCCTGTGTCTACTAACGCTACAATTTCTATTTCTATATCTTTTATTTTTATTCTTACTAGTATTTTTATTGTTTTGAAATTTTTATCTTCATTGCATATAAAACTAGTATTATTTTCTTCAATATTCATTAATTCACTTTCTATTTGATCTAAATGTATTGTACCTTGTGATTGTATATTATCTATATCTACTTTTTGTTTTTCTTTTTCTATTGTAATTATTCTTTGTTCTAAATCATTCATTCTAGTTTCTAAAGTTATTAGTCTTAGATTAGTAGCATGGTCTTTTGTTTGAACTTGTTCTTGATTTTTGGCTACTTGTTGTTTTAATTTATTTTCTATACAACTTATACATGCTTCCATATAACAATTTTTACATTTAGCTCTATTTATTTTACTAGGATACCATTTACATATACTACATTGATTACTATCTATTCCTTTTTGTCTTTCAAATTCATGATTACAATCTTGACATATGTTCATCATTGTATAATTTAAATCTTCTTCTTTTAGTTTTAATATTTCTAATCTTATTTCATTAATTAAATTATCATCTTTAGAATCAGATGTGTCTGTTTGAGTATTTATTTCTTCTATATCTATGCTTACTACTGAGTATATACTTTCTGTGTCTGACATGTATTCATCTACATTTAATAATGTTTCTTGAAAATATTCTATTAATTGAGAATTTCTAGTCTTTATGTTATTCCTTTTAGGACATGTATTTGCTAAGTGTTCTATACTTCCACAAGTATAACATTCTAATTTATTTTTATAATTCCTATCATTTTTATATTTTCTAACATGTCTATCTCTATTTAAATATGACTTTCTAGCTGAAGATTTTCTTAAAAAATATTTTTTATGTCTATAGGGTCTTTGGTTATATCCAATTCTTCTTTTATAGTTTCTTGTTTTACTAGGTTCTTTATCATAACTTTGGGTAGTGTATATCATTGATTTGCAAAAGCCCATTTCAATTTGCTTTAATTGTTTTTGTATTTGTATATTTGTACATTTTTCTGTTTGTATTTTCATTATATGATTTATTTTTTGTCCTATAGACCATAAAAGTGTAGGGTCTTGCACCACTCCTTCTCTTTTATACCATCTTTTTTCTATTTCTCGTCCTAATGCTCCTGACAACTTATTAAATAACTTTTTTCCTAATTCTTCATTAAATGTATTTCTACTAATAGTACAATAGTAAAAATAGTCTTTAAGAAAATTCTTTATATGTATCCAATTAGATATACTTAACTGTTCTAATTTTATTAGAGCATTTGTTTGTAATGCCACTAATCCACTATTTGGGTTTTCTCCTGTTAATAACACATGTATTTTATTAGTAAAATTATATGGGTTTGGTCTTATTTCTATTAGTGCTTGGAATTCTTGTGGAAAAGTTTGTTTATAAGATTCTCATACTGCTTTACAAGATTCTCCTAAAAATGTCTCTAAATATCTATACATAGTCTCAGCATCAGTTTCTTGATAATTTTTAATGAAATCTGCTACCACTATTCCTTTCCATAAGTCTATTACCGTATTCCAAATTTGCGGGTCATGTGCTGCTATGTTTAATATTTTTCCTTTATTTCCTCCTTCTTGTAGTCTAATATGTTCTTCTATAGTCATTCTTTTTTCTGCTGGTCTAATATTATCTTTTATTTATTGATCATGTCTAACCCATGATTTTCTAGGTAAATTACCTGTACTATAGTTAATATTTGGGGCTGTTGTTGTTCTTTGGAACGGACTTGCACTATGAGAGCTAGTTGCTTATTCCATTAATTCTTTGTAACTGGTTATGGATAAGGTTTCTTCATTTTCTTTATTTATGTCTTCTAATTCATTTGCCCTATATGCTAAATTATCATCTCTTTCTTGACATATTCTAAAATGTTCTATTATTTCCATTTTACCTTTTTTACATCCTCTACATTTAAAAACTGTATTGTTATTATCTTGGTATTGCCTTTTTGCTTCAACTATAGCTCTTTCTACCTCGTATCCTTCTTGTATTAATTATATATTCATAAATTCCTCTTGTTCTGTTTCTATGGTACTTTCAGTTTCACTAGCATCTAATTCTTTTTTACTTGTGTAGTTATAGTCTGTAAACCTAATAGATGTCTCGCCTTTTGAGCTGGTATACATTAAGTGTTGTTCTGGCGCAAATACTTTGGGTTTACTTAGTTTATCTAGATTCCATTCTAATCCAACATACTCTTCTGGGTTTATTTTTATTGGTTTAATTAATTTTATTCCTTTATTACCCATTATTTCTACTACATCATTTACTTGGAGTTTAAATTTTGTGTTACTACTTAAAGTCATTTTTCCTATAAAACCTATACACATTAATAAATTATTTCCATTACTCATTTCTTCGTATCCTTTAGTTTGGATTCCTATTTTAATATGTTTTCCAAATTCTTTTAGATTAATTAAAAAGTCTGGACTAATATAAACAATTCCTCCATTATTTGTCATGTCTACTTCGGTTAGGCCAATTATGAATTTCTTTAAATCTGACCATCTATCATCGTATAATAAAATTAGAACTTTGAATCCTAAATTCTTTCTAGTTAATCCTTTTATTCCTACAATTATTAATCCCATATGCATTAACATACTTTTGGCATTTTTGACCGTCTTTATGAAAGCTGGGTTTACTAAATTTAGGTTTGCAAAATTTTCTCATATTGCTGATATCTGTTCTTCTATATAGTGTTTGTATAATTGATTATCTTTAGAGAAATATTTTACATTATATAATGTCTTAGGATTTAATAATTTAAGTTGACTTTGTTGGAAAATTTGCAAATCTCTATCTATGTCTATGATTTCATTTAGTTCTTGATTTTCTTCTATATTTGATTACCTTTTAGATAACATTCTAGAAATTATATTATTGCCTATTCTATTTTCTGAGAAGTTGGGTCTGCTATCTTGGAATGTTCTCTTATTTGAAAGAAAGTCCATTGTTGAGGTTTTTTAGTTAATTTATGTTTTTCTGGTTTAGGTGTTATTTCTACTTTTTTAAGTTGAGAAATTAATTCATCTATTTCTGTATTATTTTTATGAGTTTGTTCAGGTTGTTTTTCTTTTAATATTTGATCTATTTTTATGTTTAATTCTATTAGTAGGGCTATTATTGTATTATTTTATTTTAGGATTACTTTGTTTGTTTGGCTAGAAGGAATATAACTAGAATATCCTATAGGTTCTTGATGAAATTTTGTTGTATATTCTAATTCTCTTTTATAATTTATGTCTTCTTCACTCATGAGAGTGAGATCCTTTCAAGTCTAATGATTATTTCTTTTAAATGACTAATTTCAGTATTTATTTTTTCTACTTGTTCTATGATTTTTGTTACTACTTGAGTATTCTTAATTTCTAGTTCTTTAGGTTTTTCTATTATGGTTTTTACTAATTTTTCTATTTCCGTCTTTGTAGGTATTATTTCTAAATTAAATTTTGTTTTAGGTAGTGTATTTTTCTATCTATCTCTAATTCTTGTGTTTTTAAGAAGTCAAAATTCTTTTCTATTTTATCTAATACTTTAAATTGCTTATTTTGTACTACTTCTATAATTTCTAAAAGTCTTATTATGGTTTGATTTTTTTGTTGAGTTTTTTCGCTAAGATTTATTATTAGATCTATTAAAGTATTATATTGTTTATCTGCAGAATGTAATACATGTTCTCCGTCAGTAAAATTACACTTTAAAATACTATTTTTGGGTAGTGATCTATATTTCTTTTCTGGGAGTATTCTTAAATCTAAATATTCTAATTGTTTTAGAGAATCTATTTTTCTATCCTATAGAACTTCTAATTGGACATATTAGTTTATAGTAATTTATCCTATTATTAGTGTATTTAATATTTAATTTTATGTGATTAATTTCTTTTATTACTTTAGCTTTTTCTTTATTCAAAAAATCTATTGTATAAGTTTTAGGTATTTCTTCGTTAGCTAATTCTTCTTTTGACCAGATTAAAAATTCGCTTATTTGTTCTTTTTCTAACTCTGCTTCTATCCAGGTTAAAAATTCGATTGATCTTTTTAGATTATGTTTAAGCTCTACCTTATATTGTATTTCTTTGTAAAGTCAACTATATCTTAATCTTATTCTTTTAATATATTCTAGAGGCATGTATATTATCCAAATTGTATATTGTTAAGTGTTTTCTTATATATTTTTATTCTTCTTTCAGAGTTTATAACTTGTCTTACAGTATATTCTAATGTAGAAATAGAAAAATTGGTAAAAACCATAGTAGAAAAACCTAAGGAATTATAAATTAAAAATACTCAAGTAGTAACAAAAATTATACAACAGGTAGAAAAAATAACTAGTGAAATTAGTAATTTAAAAGAAATAATTAAAAGACTAGAACAGATCTCACTCTCATGAGTGAAGAAGACATAAATTATAAAAAAGCATTAGAATATACAAAAAATTTCCATCTAGAACCAGTAGGATTTTCAAATCACATTTCCTCCAGCCTAACAGACAAAATACTTCTCAAACAAAATAATACAATAATAGTCTTACTAATAGAATTAAATACAAAAGTAGATAAAATACTAAAAGAAAAACAACCTGAACAACAAGTTAATACAGAAATAGATAAACTAATAAATCAACTTAAACAAGTAGAAATAACCCCTCAACAAGAAGAACAAAAGGTAATTAAAAGACCACAAAAATGGACTTTCTTTCAAACAGACGAACAACCCAAGAAAGTAGACCTAGTTTCTCAGAAAATAGAATAGGCAATAACATAATCTCTAGAATATTATCCAAAAGAACATCAACCATAGAAGAAAATCAAGAATTAAATGAAATAATAGATATAGACAAAGATCTACAAATATTTCAACAAAATCAACTTAAACTATTAAATCCTAGAACATTATACAATACAAAATATTTTTCAAAAAATAATCAACTATACCGACACTATAGAGAAGAACAAATATCTGCTATAGGAGAAGACTTTGCAAACCTAAATTTGGTAAACCCTGCTTTTATATAGACAGTCAAAAATTCTAAACTAATGCTAATGCACATGGGATTAATAGTTATAGGAATAAAAGGATTAACTAGAAAGAATTTAGGATCTAAAGTAATGGTAGTATTATATGATGACCGATGGTCAAACTTAAAGAAATCTATCATAGGACTAACAGAAGTAGATATGACTAATAGTGGTGGAATATTTTATATTAGCCCAGACTTTTTAATAAATCTAAAAGAATTTGGTAAACATATTAAAATAGGAATCCAGACTAAAGGGTATGAAGAAATGAATAATGGAAATAATTTATTCATGTGTGTAGGTTTTATAGGAAGAATGACTTTAAGTAGTAATACAAAATTTAAACTCCAAGTAAATGATGTAGTAGAAGTAATGGGTAATAAATGAATAAAATTAATAAAACCAATAAAGATAAATCCAAAAGAATATGCAGGATTAGAATAAAATTTAGATAAACTAAGTAAACCCAAAGTATTTGCGCCAGAACAACACTTAATGTACACTAGCTCAAAAGGAGAGATATCTATTAGGTTTACAAATTATAATTATACAAATCAAAGAGCATTAGAAGATAATGAAACAGAAAGCACCATAGAAATAGAACAAGAAGAACTTATGAATATAGAATTAATACAAGAAGGATATGAAGTAGACAGTGTTATAGAAGAAGCAAAAAGACAATACACTGAAAATAAAAATAAAATTTTCAAATGTAAAGGATGTAAAAAAGGAAAGATGTATATAATGGAAACAATAGAACACTTTAGAATATGTGAAGAAAGGGATGATAATTTAGCTTATAGAATAGCTGAATTCGAATACATGTATGAGGAAAAAGAAGATACCCTATCCCTAAATAGTTATAAAGAACTAATGGATGAAGCAACTAGCTCGTATAGTGCAAGCCCGTTCCAAAGAACTACAGCAACTCCAAAGATTAATTATAATACAGGAAATTTACCTAGGAAACCATGGGTTAGACATGATCAAGAAATAAAAGATAACATTAAACCAGCAGGAAAAAGAATGCCAATAGAAGAACCCATTCGATTACAAGAAGGAGGAAATAAAGGAAAAATATTAAATATAGCTGCACACGATCCACAAATGTGGAATACAGTAATAGATTTATGGAAAGGAATAATAGTAGCAGATTTTATTAAAAACTATAAAGAAACAGATGCAGAAACTATGTATAGATATTTAGAAACCTTTTTAGGAGAATCATGTAAAGCAGTATGGGAATCTTATAAATAGACTAAACCACAGGAATTCCAAGGACTAATAGAATTAGGACCAAACCCTTACAATTTCACAAATAAAATACATGTGTTATTAACAGGAGAAGACCCAAATAGTGGCTTACTGGCTCTATAAAGAAATGCTTTAATAAAATTAGAACAATTAAGTATATCAAATTGGATACACATAAAGAAGTTCGTTAATGACTATTTTTACTATTGCACTATTAGTGGAAATACATTTAATGAAGAATTAGGAAAAAAGCTATTTAATAAATTACCAGGAGCATTAGGAAGAGAATAGAAGAAAGATGGTATAAAAGAGAAGGTGTAGTTCAAGACCCTACTATCTCATGGTCTATAGGACAAAAAGTAACACACATAATGAAAATACTAACAGAAAAATGTACTAACATACAAATACAAAAACAATTAAAACAAAAAGAAATGAATTTTTGTAAAACAATGATATATACAACACAAAGTTATGATAAAGAACCCAGTAGACCAAGAAAATATAAAAGAGGAATAAACTATAACCAAAGACCTTACAAAAATAAAAAATATTTTTTGAGAAAATCTTCAGCAAGAAAACATTACTTAAACAGAGATAGACATGTTAGAAAATATAGAAATGATAGAAATTATAAAAAATAAATTAGAGTGCTATACTTGTGGTAGTTTAGAACACTTAGCAAATATATGCCCTAAAAGAAATAATATGAAAACTAGAAACTCTCAATTAATAGAAGACTTCCAAGAGACCTTACTAAATGTAGATGAATTTATGTCAGATACAGAAAGTATATATTCAGTTATAAGCTTAGACATAGCAGAAGAAGAAAGAGGTCAATCAGATACATCTGACTCAGAAAATGATAATTTAATTAATGAAATAGGATTAGAAAGATTAGAAAGAAAAGAAGAAGATTTAACTTATACAATGATGAACACATACCAAGACTGTAATCATGAATTTGAAAGACAAAAAGGAATAGACAGTAATCAGTGTAGTATATGTAAATGGTATCCTAGTAAAATAAATAGAGCTAAATGTAAAAATTGTTATATGGAAGTATGTATAAGTTGTATAGAAAATAGATTAAAACAACAAGTAGCCAAACAACAAGAACAATTTCAAACAAAAGATCAGACTACTAATCTAAGACTAATGACCCTAGAAACAAGAATAAATGATTTAGAACAAAGACTAATTTCAGTAGAAAAAGGAAAACAAAAAATAGACATAGAAAATTCACAATCACAAGGAACAATCCATCTAGACCAAATAGAAAGTGAACTAATGAACATAGAAGAAGATAATACTAGTTTCATATGTAATGAAGATAAAAAGTTTGGAACTATAAAAATACTAGTAAGAATAAAAATTAAAGATATAGAAATAGAAACTTTAGCATTAATTGATACAGGTTGCACTGGCTGCCTTCTTAATAAGAAGATAATACCACAACATATATTACCAACCCTTAAGAATTTAAAAGAACCAGTATTAGCCATACAAATGGATGGAACTCATAATCTATACCACCAATATATAGAAAAGGCACAAATAAGTTTTATAAATACATGTAATGAATTTTACAAACCAACTTATAATATGCATAAAATTCTAGTAAGAGACCTAAATATTAAAACTGATTTAGTAATAGGATTACAATTTCTTATACAAAACAATGAAAGTTGTTTAGTCTCTAGAGACGGAATAATGTTATTCAGAAATACAACCTATACACCCGTTCAGACCAATAAAATCCTAACAAAAGGAATTAAAGTCAAAGATAATAGAATAAATACTTCTAGTCCATGTTGCGACAATTGTAGAAATACTGAAAGTTGTTCTTCAAAAAACCTATATGAAGAAAAACAAGAAGAAAATTATATAGAAGATACATAATTAGCAGACATAGAAAAAGACTATACATTAATAAATATAGAAACAGAATTCTGCAATTTTAAAAAAGGAATAAATACTATAGGAACAATAAAACATCCTAAAGACTTAGAAAATATAATAGCAATATTAGATGAAATGGAAATAATAGGAGAGAAACCCTTAATACATTGGGGAAGTAATAAAATTATGTGAAATAATAAATCCAGAATACACAATAAAGACAGCAACTATAGAAGCAAATAATAAAGACACTGAAGAATTCAGTAAACAGATTAAAGAATTATTAAAATTAGAAGTCATAAGAAGATCTACATCTAGACATAGATCAGCAGTTTTTATGGTTAGAAATCATAGTGAACAAATACGAGGAAAAGCTCGTATGGTAATAAATTACAAAAGGTTAAATGACAATACTAGAACAGATGCATATAAATTATCAGATAAAAATGAGTTAATAAATAGAATACAAGGTAAAAAAATATTTAGTAAATTTGACTGTAAATCAGGATACTGGCAAGTAAAAATGCATCTAGAAAGCATAGAATGGGCAGCCTTCACTTGTCTTGAAGGACATTTTGAATGGTTAGCCATGCCTTTTGGATTAAAGTCTCCGCCCATTTTCCAAAGAAAAATGGATGATATGTTCGGAGACTATAAAAATTTTGTATTAGTATACGTAGATGACATTCTAGTATTTAGTAAAGACATGTACGAACATTTAGGACATCTACATACAGTGTTTAGACTATTTGTAAAATATGGAATAATAATTAGTAAAAAGAAAATGAAATTATGTAAAACACATATAAACTTCCTAGGTGTAACATTAGGAGAAGGATAAGTAAAATTACAACCACATATAACTAAAAAAGTTTTAGATATGCCTAATAAGCTAGATAATACAAAAGAATTACAAAAATTCTTAGGATTAGTTAATTATGCGAGAAATTTTATTCAAGACTTAGGAAAAATAGCAGATCCATTATATGCAAAGACAAGTAGTAAAGGACAAAAACACTTTAATAAAGAAGACATTAAATTAGTTCAACAAATTAAGGATAAAGTTAAAAATATACCAGACTTACAAATACCCCTAGAGTCAGATTATTTAATAGTCCAAACAGATGGCAGTAAATTAGGATGGGGAGCTATATTAAAATCAAGACCAAATAAATACAGTCCAAAAAATGAAGAAAAAATATGTGCTTACCAAAGTGGACAATATAAACAAAAAGAAAATATGAGTAGTATAGACGCAGAAGTATTAGCAGTAATATACGGACTAAACAGTTTTAAATTATATATCTTAAACAAAAATGAAGTCTTAGTAAAAACAGACTGCGAAGCCATAGTTAAATTTCATGAGAAAATAAATAGTAAAGCTAGTAGTAAAAGATGGTGGTTAAACTTTATATATATAATATCTATATATAATAATATTATTTTTGAATATGTTAAAGGAAAAGACAATGACTTAGCTGATAAATTAAGTAGACTACAATTAAAGACTAATTAATATTTATTTCAGCATGAGACCAACAAGTCAATAGATAGTAGACAAAGGCAAATGCATCGCCCAGCCAAATACTTATGCTCAGACATTATTAAGCAGACAACATTTCAGACCTCTAAATACAACAGACAATTTAATGGAAAGAATACATTTTGGTAAATATAATTTAATTTCTTATCCAAAGAGTAATCTATCTTTTAGAATAAATCCAGATTGTACTTTAGACAAACCTCAAAAATGCTTAGTAGATAATTTATGGATTGCATACAATAAGCAAGACACTAAATATTTTATTGCTGCTTCAAATGCATTGTGTCAGTATTTTTCAGATAAAAATAGAGATAATAAATTCAAATACTATATAGTAATACATGGTAAAACTAATAGTGTTTTTCATACATGGATAGAAGTAGTAGATTCCATAAATGGGGTAAAAACCCCACTTTTTAAAGGTTTTAATGATTTTACTGAAGCTTTAGACTATGCCAGAGGAGTACTTGGGCCTAATTTTTACATTTCACCAGCCTAGAAACAAAGCCCAACCCAAATACCTCAATACAATATCCAAAAATACTCAGACAAAATAATATTTTGCGATCATTGTACATCCATGACAGAGGGTTTCAAAAGACTCAATACAAAAAATGAAATCCTTATCCAAGAAAACATGAGACTTGTTAAACAGCTCAAAACATTTCAGAGTAAATATGTTCCAAGAACACACAGTACAACTCAGAAAGAAGACATGAGTTCTCCATCTCACTTAAAAATGGATGAGACGGGTGTGCATTCCCCTCTGAATGCTAAGAACTCTATTGTATCGGAGTATGATACAGCTAGTCCAGTTCAAACGGTGACCGGTAAAGACTTATCAAATCCGTTAATGGCTGTCACTTTGCCAAAAAGTGAAGAAGAGGAGTCTTCTTCCTCATGAAGGAGATTACCTAAATATTTTCAGAAAGACACATTAAGAAAAAATGAAGCTTTGAAAAAGAAAAAAAATAAAAAATTAGAAAAAATAATTAAACAAACTTTAGAAAAAAAATTTCACGACAAAATTCAAGACAAACATATAATTCATAGTCCAACTAATGATTCGGAAGACAATCATTTACTATCAGATGAGGAACAGATAAATAATATTCAAGACTCACAAGACCCTTATGAAGACGATGACTCAGACATGAGTTTTGATAGCATTGCATTACACAACTTAGACACTTAATTAATTTTTAAGACTTCATCACAAAGAGAGACAACGGAAGAAAATCACAAGAAAAGATGAAAAAAGACAAGAAGACATGGAGACATATATATATATATATATTAGTTATATATATATATATATATATATATATATATATTAGTTATAAAGAGTCAAAAAGTTAGGTGGGGATGCCCACTACGTGTCCTGTAAAAATGAGTGTGTTGTCACTTTATCATTACCCTTCAAAAGAGGGAAAAACTGTTGACATAGCACGCGTCTGTCGAATAATTGAGTCTGTAAGATAAGTCAAAAGATTAAATTAATAATGCATGTGATGATGGGGCCCAATGTGTACCCAACTTGCATTATTAAAAGAATCTTATCAAGTTGTCGGCCATTAATAATTAAGGCCACGTAGTAGTGTCATTTTGGTCTTTTTAAATTTTTTTTTTCTTTGCCTATATAAGAAGGCAGAAGATGTAAAGTAGACAGAGTTGGAAAAAACTAAGAGCGGAAAAAACAAAGTAGAAAAATTAAGATCCTACCTACCAAAATTCCTAATTCCCTACTCCTTTTATGTTTATTACCTACAACTTTTCATTGTATAAAGTTTTGTGAAATAATATAAGTGTGTTGGAGTATTAAAGCTTTCTAAGTTTTTCCAAAGTCCTTCCGGGGTTCCCGAAAGGGAAACCTCTCTCAGTTTATCATGTAAGTTTTACGATGTTTACTTCCCAAAATTCCCCTAAAAAATATGTTATTTTATGTTAATTTTCTAAGTTGTTAGTGTAATTATTGTATATGTGTTAAAAATTTACCCTTAGTATATGGTTAGCTTCTTAACTTCTTAATAACGACTATGGATTAACCTGAAAAATCCTACGATTCTTGGCTTTACAGTCCGCTTGATGAAAGGACGAATTTGTTGCCAGTTTTTATATCCGGGGTGTGGTTAGAGATGAAATTGTTAAGAATAAAGGTTAAGAAGAAGAGATGAACTGGGTAAGATAAAAAAGAAAAACAAATATAAAAAATAAAAACAAAAATAAAAAATTAAAAAATAAAAATAAAACATGGGGAAAATAGAAAATTAAGTCATAAATTAGCATGATTTAACTAAATGAGAGAGGGAGTACTGAGTAGTATTTACAAAATATTTGAAGCAAGCCATTAATATATTTTATTCTTACTAATTTTACGTTCCAACTTCATATATATTGTTATTATTACTACGTATATTATATTTACACCATATTACTACTACTTATTATATTATATATATTTACAGACTACCTACCATATTATAGTATTTAATATATATCATTTGCATATTATATTACTACTTATATATTATATTGGTACTATTAGACTATATATATTATACTATTATATTTGGAAGACTTCTTATTATATATAATATATATTACTTTATTAGTTATAGTTCTTACTACTTTATTATATATTATATTTAATTCCTATATTTAATACTTGCCCATATCTATACTTACTATATATATTATATTTATACTTACTATATATATTCCCATACGTCCATATTTATATATTCTCATACTTCCATAGTTTATTATATCATTACTATATATCTTATATCTAAGTGTTTATTGTTTTTATTGTATTTCCTGTATATTTGTAGTATTTGCTGTATTTATTATTTTTACTGTATTTAGTAAGGTTTTACTGTTTTTCTTGTATACATGTAGTATTTACTATATTTTTTGTATTTACTGTATTTTCTGTATTTACTGTATTTACGGTGTTTACAGTGTTTACTGTATTTGCTGTTGTTACTATTTTTACTGTTTTTATTGTATTTACTGTATTTCCAGTATTCACTGTGTATACTGAATTTACTGTTTTTACTGTTTTTACTGTTTATACTACATACCTAATATATCTAAATATAGGTGTTAATACTACATACCTAATATATCTAAGTGTCCATATATTTTACTGTTTTTAGTGTTATACATACCTAATATATCTAAATCTAGGTGTTAATACTACATACCTAATATATCTAAGTGTCCATATATTTGGTACGTGAAATTATCAGCATTAATGATATCAATACAGTATATGATACTGATTTAGTATCAGTTAAGCAAAAATTATTAGCCTTAATGAATGAAGGGTATGAACTGTAATTTTCTTTGAGAGAATGGGTATTTCTTGAATTACTTTGGATTGTGAAATGAACATGTAATTATTTGAGTTTTATGACCCATTTATGTAGTTTTTCCTATAAATAATCCAAGTCCTATTATATTAACTTAGAAAATTATCATGTATTTCACATTTCAGAATGTCACAATCCAAAACTAAATGTGATGACCTTGTTTATTCCACCAAGACAAGTTAGCTTCAAACTCAAAATACAAAAGAAATGTAGAAAGTAAGATAAATAACATAAGAACGGAAAACTTAGTCATTCTACTATAACCCAAAAACCTAGTTGTTACATGTATAAACCACTTATATACATAATTGAAAGATAAATACAAGTCTCAAAGTCTTCGTTTCTCTAATAGAATAAAACATAAACATAGAGGAAGAAGAAGACTTGTCAGGATGACAAACAACTACCTCTCAAAATCTTTTGAATGCCACAGAGAAAGATGAAGAAGAAGAAGAGAAATCACACAGGTCCGGGCTCAAAACCTACACAAGTGTAGAAGCAAGGACTAATTAACAAACAACACACTAATCAATAAGCAACCTATCAAACAAAGAAAAACTAGATAGAAAGCGAGTACTTCTTTCATCCCAACTGAACCTCCTCAAACTTTAATCTGTATAGAAATCAGTTCAACCTAATAATTTTACAATACACAGTTCACAAGACCTAACACTCACAGAGCAATAGTAACAGTTCAACAATCAATACATTTCAAGTATATCAATGATACATATCAAGTAGCTCATTCACACCTATCAAGTAAATCAATTAGAAATGTCAATTAGATCAATCACATGTGTCAAAATGCATCAAATTAAATCACAATAGTCAAACTCTTACTGGAACCATTTCCCTTTGGCACAAAATCACTAACCGGAACCATTTCCCTTCGGCTTTATATCGTATAACTAGCCATAACCATTTTCCTTCAACTTTATATCATATCACTAGACGAAATCATTTTCATTCAACTTTATATCATATTATTAGCCAGAACCATTTCCCTTTGGCACAAAATCACTAGCAGGAACCATTTTCCTTCGTCTTTATATCATATCACTATCTAGAACCATTTTCCTTCAACTTTACATCATATCACTAGCCAAAACCATTTTCCTTCGACATTATATCATATCACTGGCCAGAACCATTTTCCTTCATCATAATCATCACGCATCTCATCACGGTGATCAATGAAAATAAGCAATTTCACACCATAAGGAAGAGACAATAACTCAAACAGATCAAGTCCACAATAATGTAATCAAAGCATTTCTTCAATCAACAAATTTAGCTCCACAACAAGGCAATTCACAAAGCACAATTATCAACATGTTGCCTCTTTTTTTCATTAATCTTCTTTTTATTCATCAACATCAATCAAGTGGAATAATTGGACCCATCACCTCATTCTCATTACTCTCCAACACACAACAAAGGGAAATACATGATTCTACTAATTTTACAAGGTTTAGAGATCACTTGCCTCAATTCAATCAAAAGTCAATCGTCCAAGACTTGAGCCTTTCCTTTCCGAACAATATCCAAAATCACACAATCTAATTCAATCAAGTAATCACAATAAAATTCTAGAAATATTAACACCCATATCATACACTTTGAAAAATGGGCCAAATCACCTCAAGAACCCAATTCCAAAAATGAGGTTTGAATCCAAAAATCTTTACTTGAAAAAGTTATTCAAGGCATTTGGAACTCATTGGTGAAAAACCATCGAAACATGAATTGGAACCAGTTCACTATCACAATTTTACTTTAAAACTCAAGTTCTTGAAAAACCTTGTCATTTGTCAACCGAAATCCCAAATTTTGATGTTAAAATCCATAAATGATAAAAGAGAATTGAAGTTTTAGGATCACAAAGACTAACCCAAATGATTTGGCATAAGAAATCTCTTCAAAACCTCTTATAAGGGTTTTTCAAAGCTCAGAATTGGGAAAAATGAGGTAAATCCCCAAAATGGCTAGTCAAAAAGGTCTTTGATGTCGCAAAAGTGAACCCCAAAAAAAGTCGACCTTCGCGATCGCGAGTAGACCTTCACTAAAGTGAAGGTCATGATCGTGACGCCCCCCATCGCAAACACGAAGCTCAAAGCCCCTGACCTCTAGCAAACAGGACAATGGCTTTGCTGAAGTGAAGCTCGCTAAAGTGAGTCATCCCTCCCTTAAGCGAAGCACACAAATACCAGAAAACATCAACAAACTTTCAAATCATCGAATGAATCCTCAAAATTGGTTCAAAACCCCGTACACACAAACTGTATATGCAAATTGATTAAACTTGACATTTCAGACTCAATTGAACCATCGAAACATGAATCTTCTTGACCTGAATTCCATGTAAGTCACAAAAAAGGAACATAACACCTAGAAAAGTCAAATCTAGCTCGGGGACTTCTAAAAATGAAACCAAGACCTCACCTAGGCCTAAACCCATCCTCCAAATCTAATGGAACTCTTGGAATTTCGATCTAATCATCCAAACCTTGAATATAGACCAAAGTCAACCCAAAGGCTAAAATTCCACAATTTTCCAACTTAGGACCTCAAATCCTCAAAAAGACTTAGAATCTAAAACCGACAACTCTTTTAGACCAATTTCCGCATTTCGAAACTGATTGAATTGACACGATTCCATTCTGACACTCAAAACTCCAAAATACATTGAAACCACTTTTTAACAACTTTAGCCTTTCAACTTTAAAATTTTCCAAAATTCACAACTTTTAACTCAAAACTCGAAACAAATTTCAAAACTCATTCAAAAATGACTCGGGACCAATATCAAGAGGGGTAAAATGGTAATTTTATGATTTTTTCTTAGAATGACCGACTAGATCATTACACAAATTGTTAATTTGTTTGTGGAATTTCGTAATGTTTGGTTAAAAAATAAAACAGTGCTTATAATATTTATTTTTAAGTTAAAACAAATAAAATAAGTCAAAAGTCAAATTTCTAACTTATGGATTTTGGATTATATCATAAGCCAAAAATCAATCTAAACAAGCTCTTATTCATTATGCACTCAAAATTAAATTACAAACGACACCAATACCGTAGCTTGTTTGGATGGTTGGAGTAGTCTTATTTTAGGTAATGACGAATTTGGCGTCGTCATATTATTACATTTTTTCTTTATATTTTATTTTTACTTATCATCTATTAATTCTTATTCTTAAACTAACTTTTTAAAATACTTTTACCCTGTATTTATTTTTCTTGTAAGTTATTTTTCAAATTGTTGATACGTGACATCATAAGATACAAATCATATAGTGTTAAGAGTTAATTACATCATATCCCTATTCTTTTCCAAATTACAAAAATTCCTTAAATTTTGTGGAATTCGGATACATCCAAAAACATCCTGATATATCATGTCCCAGTTTCGAATACATCCCTTAACGTCTTGATACATCGCGTCTCAATTTCATATACATCGCTCAATGTCATGTTACATCGCGTACATCATGATACATCGCGTAAATTGATGTAATCCAATCGATACATCGCGTAAAGTGATACATCACTTAAGTGGTATCCGAGAATAGGAGAGAATAAAGATATTCTAATTTTTATTCTTCTAATTTTTCATATGGTAGGAAATTTTACAGAATATGAAAAAATAAGTGGTGTATTTAGATAATTTTTTCATACTTTATTCATCAAAGTAATACAATCCAATCAAATGTGATCGTGTTTGTTGTGACTCCCTTCATTTTAATTCAAGTGTCTTAGCTTAATTAGGCACAAGCTTAATAAAATAAATGAAAATTTTGAATTTTGTTATTTTAAACTTAAGATTGTAATGAAACAAAATGTCTTATAAATCTTGTTGTCTAGTTAAAATTTTCTCCTTTATATATTGTGACACTTAATCTATACGTAAGTGCTTACGTCTTCTGCTTTGTCCTTTCTGACTGTCTACATTGTTGCTTTTACAGTTGTCTATTCTCCACTGGGACTTTATTCAGATTCATTTTCATGTATTGAATGTTTATGATCTAGAAACTTGCAAGCAAGCTTCCATGTTTCCTACGTGGCTTCCAGTCTATGAAGCTCAATGTCAAGGATTTTTTCTTTCAAGAATTTTGATTTAGATTTTCCTTTAGTCATCAAGACCCAATTATGATCATGGTCTAGGACTTTGTAATCTTCGTTGTAAAACCGTTTGAGAATAAAATATAATGCTTTAATTCCCAAAGCTTGTTTTGTTTGAATCCCTTTTTTATTTAAGTGGGGAAGTTTTTTGTCAACCCCAGTTGCCTTAATGTTGAAATCTTTTAATTTTTCCACCGTTATGTAGTTAATCGTTGGAAAATATAATTGCAAATCTTTGTTTTCCATTGCAATGCAAAAGAATCTGCAATAAACTCCTTCATCTTGTGCATAGTTTTTTTTACTGAATTTGTCAGTTGTTCTGGTAATTTGGATAGTTCTTATAGATCTAGTTTTGCATAAACTCTGTCTAAATATCCTAATTCAAATAATTGAGTTGTAAAGCCTGCTGATCCGTTTGGAAATATTGAAATTATTGGAAACAAACTAGCTGTCCCTAGAACTTTGAATGTTTCTCCACTTTCTTCAGGGAGGTTATAGATATATCTTGTCAATGTAAGATATTCTTCTTCCTTGGGATTTTGCTTTCCAACCTGAAAAGAAGAAAAAACTTTTGTTCCAGATGAAACTTTGTTAGAACTACCTTCTGGTTTCCCAGAGATAATTTTTTCAACTTTCGTTGAGGATGTGCTCTTTTCTTCTTTCGAAGAATTGACATATTTTTGAATTCCTTGGCTTTTACCTTTGTCCTTAGACTCTGGTTTCGGCATATCCATGCTTACCGATGAGATGTTTTTGGCACTAGGTGCTAGTGGGACATCTCCTGCCACTTTTTTCGGAGTAATATTCTCTTCTTTATACTTCTTCGTGTTATGACTTGAATCCAATTGGTATCTGGGTGATACAAATTGGTATCTTTCCTCCTTCACTCTATGGTTCAAACTAGAGCAACAAAAGTGGTAACACCATCATTAGCAAGAGAGGATGTGTATAGACTACTCACAGTTGAATAGGGTCACCATTCGAAACAAGTATCTACTGCCTCAAATAAATGATCTTTTGACCAGTTGCAGGGTGCACAGTTAACATTTTGCTCTTGTACTGGGAGACCGGTAATAGTCATCTATAGAACAAACTAATTTAGAAATCGGGCTTGTTTGTGAGTTGTAACTTGAAAATTGTGAATGCGTGTTCCTTATTGCCTGAATTAACTGTGAATGTGGAAGTTGTATTTGCTTGGATGTGATGATATGATCATGTGCACAATAAGTGTGGGTTATGGTGTTGAATTAATGAGAATGAGTTAGATTGTGTATCATTAGATTGACGCGGGGTAGATAATGATTATCCTAGTTCAGAGGAGTATCCTAAATTGCTCAGTAAAGCTGGAAATCGTTAGGAGATTTACAAAAGAGAAAAACCCCAGAAAAAATTATTGTCTGGGTATTGTTTCCGTCTGAGCCGCTGGGGAAGGATTTTTTCACTAGCGTGAGGCTGCCAGAGCGAAATTTCATACCAGAGCGGGACAGGGTGAGACAAAACCTCAGCCCTGTCTCCTCTGTTTTTCCCAGGTCTTCTTATAGAACCCGAATCGAATCTGAACTAACCCCTGCAATCCAATCAGTGTTCAACAATCGAGGATAGACTATAAAACCTTGTAATAAATCGAATGCTATCAAAAATAGCAAAAAAACTAGCATCCACGTGCTTACAAAACAAAAGGGGTGTGCGAAATTTTCTAAGTGTGAATTTTGGTTGACTTCGGTTGCCTTTTTGGGGCATGTAGTTTCAAGGAAAGGGGTAATGGTACATCCCCAAAATATTGAAGCAGTCAGGTATTGGGTTCGACTTAGTTCTGTGACTGAAATTAAGAGTTTTGTGGGGCTCGCTAGCTACTATTGTTGCTTGTGAAGGGATTAAGGTCAGATTTGAAGATTCAAGTTTATAGGTGATAACATTCAAGAAGTTTTGGTAAGGGACTGTTAGATAATGAACACCATTACTTTGGAAAAGGCATTTAGTATTGTTGTCATAACATATATGGGTTGTTTAGTGAATGATGGAATTAAGTTATGTCAATTGAGGTTAGAAGTTATACTACGATTTCATGGTTTGTTTGTATATCAAGAAGAGGTCAGGATATAACTGCTCCAATAACAGCGATGTTTACTTGGTTAAGTTATTAAGTGTGTTACAATTGTAGAGAACGTGGGCATATGAGGAAGAAATCAGTAAGGTCATGGAGGTCGAGGAAATGGTAATGCGGGTAGAGGAGTAATGCAGCTAGGCAGGGAGGTTGCCCGTCAAGATGACAGGGCTCAGTTTTATGCCTTTTCGGGCAAGGCAGAGGCTGAGGGTCTGATGTAGTGATCACAAGTACTATTATTATTTGTGATCAGATGGCTAATGTGTTGTTTGATCCGGATTCTACTTATTCTTATGTGTTCTGCGATTTGCCTCAAAATTTGATATTATTTGTGATATACTTGATGCCCCCATCCATGTTTCTACCCCAGTTGAAGAGTTAGTCATAGTTACCATGTATATCGTGTTGTCCTGTTATGTTTATAGATTGTCAAATTTGGGTTGATTTGGTTATGCTGGATATGACTAACTTGATATAATCTTAGGCTTGACTTGGTTGTCCCCCCTATGATGTTGTGTTTAATGGTAATGCTAAGTCGGTAACTCTAGAGATCTCGGGTAGGGAAAGGTTAGAGTGGGAAGGAGGTACAAGCCTAAGGTCATATCTTTCATGTGGGGTAGGAAACTGGTGGGGCAGGATTATTTGGCGTACTTGGCTCATATTTGGGATGTTAAGGTCGAATCCCCCTCTATTGAGTCTATTCATGTGGTGTCAAAATTGAGAGAGCTTAAATCTCAAATCCAAGGGCTTCTTGATAAAGGTTTCATCCGTCCTAGTGCTTCCCCGTGGGGTGCTCCTGTCTTGTTTGTTAAGAAGAAGGAGGGTAGTATGAGGACTGGTGATTTTATCTTAAGCCATAAAGGAGTGGATTCATATCGGAATGATAAGCTTATGGATAAGGAAGGTCCCAATGAGTATACTTGGGTGAAGGAAATTGAAGTATTTTAGTAAGAAAGTGCATATAAATTGGGTTAGTCCTCTGAATTTGATGAGTATACCTGAGTTTGAGGTGTCGTGTTGATGAAAGGTTGGCTTCGTAGTGATAGTCAAGGTTGACTGAGCGTAATAGTAATAAGAGTTCGTGATGGATTGTGACGGGATGCAACCATATAATAAAATTGTTGGTTAAGCAAATTTTTGTATAGTAATTACGACTTGCGAGTATCTAAGGTTATGGTTTTCCAATTTTGGTGAGTAACATGGTTGTATGGTATGTTTTAAGAGATGATGGGGCACTATTCGAATAGAAATTAAAGAGCTAGAGCCATAATGAAGAAAAATAGTGGGATGTAGTACAACCTTTAGAGATAGGCGAGAGCAAGAATATTTTATTTGATTGCAAAGGCTAAAGAGATATCTTTAGAGAGGTAGATAACTAGGTTCAGAGATGTGTGATGTCATTCGTTTTGATGTGGCTATGGTAATAATGTCACAAGTCCGTCATATTTGGTTAAAAACTATTCAAAAAGACTTGAGAAAAGAGTGTACAAACATTAGCTCGAGTGTAATGATAAGTGTTTTGGTTTTGTTTTTGAGTTTAGTAGTGAGTACGATGGAATTTTAGCGAAGGATATTGTAAGATCGATGGAGATGCGATCAATGATAAGCGAAGATCCAGAAATTCATAAAAATCTTCAAGGTACAAGCTAATGTTGATAGATAATGGGATTGTATTACACGGTTGAATTTACAATTCATGTTTATCATTGTAAGTCTACATTCGTGGTGACATATGTTGTCAAGGTATGAATTGGCAAGGTGAGAAATGATCAATTGTACCCGATATTGAGCATTTGAAAGGATTTACACCTGGGTTGAGTCATAATGTTTACTACTATTGATTGTTAAGTACCTAGGAAAGGTTTCATTTAAAAAGTGTTGGGTTATAATAAGGTAAATGGTCGGAGTGTTATGATGGTTGTTAGTATTGTGAGTATGATTCACTAGCTATGCTCTCATGTGTTTTCACTTTTGTGGGTGGATCCCTAGTGGTGGATCAGGGGTACCAAATCCTGCAATGTTCTCTTGGTTAAGCGGGAAGATTGGGAAGATTTGGTTATTTCGAATGACATAATTGGTGTTGTCTTGGAGTTGTTGAAGTATTTAAGTGGTTTTTACATGTACCACCTTGCTTATGAAAGTTTATAGAAGAGCTACCATGCGTATTTATGGTTGTCCAACAATCTAATATATCATCTTGTCGTCGAGGTCATGTATCGATTATGTATGGTTGAATGTGGGGATCATTGAATCTAATTCTACTGTTCTTAAGTGGTAATTTATAATTACTAAATCAAGCATTTCGATAGTGTTGTTAGAGGGTTTGTATGCTTTGACATATCCCTCAATAAGTATCTGATGTCTAAAAACCAAAATTTTGTAACTTAAGCTTATGGAAATTTATGTTGTGAGAAGGAGATGTTGATAAGAACTACTCCCTCCGTTCCATTTTATGTGGCAACATTTGACCGGGCACGGAGTTTAAGAAATAAATGAAGACTTTGAAATGTTTACCAAATTGCTCCTTCAAAAAATAGTCATATTAAAAAGTAGACTCACTTTTCTCTCTCCTCATAAATGTATTGGAGCACTATCTTTAAGATTAAGTGGGACCAACAAGGGTAAAAGAGGAATTGTACCTTTAAATACTTACCATATAAGGAAATGTGACATTCTTTTTGGGACTAACCAAAAAGGAAATGGTGCCACATAAAATGGGACGAAGGGAGTATGATTGTTTGGGTATTATAAGTGTGTGTTGGTTGGTTCAGGTTCGCTCACTACTAAAAAACTGCCAAAAGAGACCGAATAAAGCGATGCACTGGGTCGCTTTTTTGGCCAAAAGCGACGCAGTCAATCTCATCGCTTTTCCAAAAGCGACGGACTGCGTCGCTTTTGTTTTTTTTTTAAATTATTTTTTTAAAGAATGCGACGCCGTCCATCACTTTTTTTAATTTTAATTTTTTTTAAATTTTAAAAAAGAGACTAAGTCCATCGCTTTAATTAATTGTTAATTTTTTTAGAATCTTGAAAAGCGACGGACAATGAGACGCCGTCAGTCGCTTTTTGGAAATAAAAATTTGAAAAATCTAGAAAAGCGACGAACTAAAGGACCTTGTCCGTCGCTTTTCTGGGTTTTCTAAAAAATAAAATCGTAAGCGGCAGACAAAACCACTGGCCCATCGCTTTTACGCAATTTTTAACGAAGCGTAAGTTTTCGTTGCCCACCTGCAAAAGCAATTCAATTCAGTTAAGCCTCAATCAAACACAAAACATTATAAAGAAGCTACATAAAATATAAAACAACAAACTTAAATTAACATACAAAAATTGTGATTTAAAGACTTATAAAGTATTTGAAAATTCGTTTCAAAATTACAAAAATTCGTTTCAAAATTACAAATAGTTCATAAAGACTATATTTTATCAAGATTTCTAAAATTCAACCTAATAATTAGTTCATAAATTTTATAAATCAAAATTTCTCAAGTTCACAACCTAAAGGTTAAAATCCTACAATAATTCAAGATTTCTAAAGTTCACAACTTAAAGTTCTAAAATCCCACAATAATTCAAGATTTCTAAAGTTCACAACTTAAAGTTCTAAAATTGTAAAATAATTCAAGATTTCTAATGTTCACAACCTAAGGTTCTAAAATCCCACAATAATTCAAGTTCTCTAAAGTTCACAACTTAAATTTCTAAAATCCTACAAAAATTCAAGTTTTCTAAAATTCATAACTTAAAGTTCTAAAATTCTACAATAATTCAAGATTTCTTACGTTTCACAACCTAAAGTTCTAAAATCCTACAAAAATTCAATTTTTCTAAAGTTCGTAACTTTTCAAGTTTTCTAAAGTTCACAACTTAAAGTTCTAAAATCCTACAATAATTCAAGATTTCTAATGTTCACAATCTTATAAAGTTCTAAAATCCAACAAAAATTCAAGTTCTCTAAAGTTCACAACTTTAAGTTCTAAAATCCTACAATAATTCAAAATTTCTAAAGTTCACAACCTAAAGTTCTAAAATCCTACAATAATTCAAGATTGTTAACGTTTACAATCTTGTAAGTTCTAAATATAATAATTCAAGATTTCTAAAGTTCACAATCTAAAGTTTAAAATTCTACAATAATTCAAGATTTCTTAAGTTCACAACTTAAAGTTATAAAATTCCACAATAATTCCAGATTTCTAAAGTTCACAACCTAAATTTCTAAAATCCTACAATAATTCAAGATTTCTAAAGTTCACAACCGAAAGTTTAAAATCCTACAATAATTCAAGACTTCTAAAGTTCACAACTTAAAGTTCTAAAATTCCACGATAACTCAAGATTTCTAAAGTTTACAACCTAAAGTTCTAAAATCCTACAATAATTCAAGATTGTTAACGTTTACAATCTTGTAAGTTCTAAATATAATAATTCAAGATTTCTAAAGTTCACAATCTAAAGTTTAAAATTCTACAATAATTCAAGATTTCTTAAGTTCACAACTTAAAGTTATAAAATTCCACAATAATTCCAGATTTCTAAAGTTCACAACCTAAATTTCTAAAATCCTACAATAATTCAAGATTTCTAAAGTTCACAACCGAAAGTTTAAAATCCTACAATAATTCAAGACTTCTAAAGTTCACAACTTAAAGTTCTAAAATTCCACGATAACTCAAGATTTCTAAAGTTTACAACCTAAAGTTCTAAAATCCTACAATAATTCAAGATTTCTAAAGTTCACAACCTAATTAAAGTTCTAAAATCCTACAAAAATTCAAGTTCATATCTAATTTCTAGAATTTCTAAGTTCAAGAATTTCCAAGTTCAAGAATTTCTAAGTTTAAGAATACAATTCAAGTAACCCAATTTTCAACAACAATATAATACATATAAGCACAAATACAATGGCAAATTGAAAAATTCAACTAATCTCTAACTTCTAGCTAGCTTCTAATTATTTGTTAGTTCTAAGTTCTAATACTTAATTTACAATCATATTTAAAAATCTCCAAACTTTTCTAACTTCAACTTTCAAACTTACTAAATTCAAGAACTTCTAAGTTGGAAAATTCAACTAATCTAATTTCAACTTTCATATACTATCTAATATTTTTCTAACTTCAAAGTAATCTAACTTTCATATACAATTAAATGTTTTCTAACTTCAACCGTCAAACATACTAAATTCAAGAATTTTTAAGTTGGAAAATGCAACTGATCTAACTTCTAACTTCTAATTATTTGTTAGTTCTGTCTTCTAATACTCAATTCACAATCATATTAACAAAAAACCCAATTTAGAAGAAAACCCTAAAATAAAAAATCCCTAATTCTCTACCTAACTAACAATAATCAAATATACAAATTAACAATTGAATAACACAATTCATCAAACTAAAACAATATACTATTTTATAACAAATCAAATATTACTAGAATTGAAAAAAAAAAAAAATTAAACCCTAACCTTAACAAGCTAAGGAAAAGAGGCAGTGGAGACGATGGGTGGCGGCGCCAACAGGGCAAGGCAGCGACGGGACTAATGTTCAAGGAGAGAAGGGCGACGGAGGCGAGGGGGGGCGTGGGGCACGGCGTCGGCGGCGCAACAGTTTGGTTTTAGCGAGAAGGGAGAGAAGAAAGAACAGAGAGAAAGAGAGATGGGAAAATGGGGGGAAAACCCATTTTTTGGTTCAACATAATTTAAAAAAAGCGACGGACAATGTCTCTTTGTCCATTGCTTTTTAAAAAATATTTGACCAGAATTTTGACTAAAAAGTGACGGACTAAGAGACACTGTCCATCGCTTTTTAAAAATGTTTGACTACATATTTTGACCAAAAAGCAACGGACTAAGAGATGTCGTCCGTCGCTTTTTAAAAAAACTATTTAATAAAATAAAATAAATTAAAAACAACGGACAACGTGGTATTTTTAATATATAAATAATTATTTTTATTAAAAAGCGACAGACATCGTCTCTATATATATTAAATAAATAAATATATATATATATATATATATATATATATAGTTAGAGTAAAAATCCACGAAAAAAAGTGACGGACTAAAAGATGACGTCGCTTTTTGTAAAATAATTTTAAAAATAATTATTTTTATTAAAAAGCGACGGACAGTGTGGCAAATGGCGTCGCTTTTTGGAGTGATGCAGTCCGTCGCTTTTATGTCTGTCATTTTTTGGCAGTTTTTTAGTAGTGACTTCTATTTGTAGTGAGTATTGACTTGGAATTTTATCATGCTTAAGTACTAAAGGATTCGGCCGGATGATTGTGTCAAGGTCCTTGGTAACATGTTGTAGACGTGTGTACGATCAACTTTAGTGGTTGTTGGGAATCATTTTTGTTGTTAGTTAAGCTTACATACAACAATATTTATTACTAGAGTATTGAGATGACTTCATTGAGGCATTGTATGGGAGGATGTGTAGGTATTCAATTGGTTGGTTTGAGGTTGGAGATGTGAAACTCTTAGGGGGTAGTGAGATTGGGTAAGAAGGGCATGCGAGACAAGTATCCCCTGTAATTCGACGATTCAGATACTACTCTACCCTTACTTTGGCCAGTCTTTCCTAGTTGATCACTCGGGGACGAATGATGGGTAAAATTGGTATCTATTGTAACGACCTGATTCCGTTGTTAGAGAAAAGCCAATGGGGAAAGAATTGGGGCCAGAAAACTTTTGAGTAGTAACTTAGAATTTCCTAGCCTAGTCCAGATTTGGATGAAATCGAAGTTAGGAGAGTCTAGAGAAATCTGGTAAAATATGGGTGATCTAATTATGATTTTGATCACATGAGTAGATAGTTAAGATGTTAAGGAACCTGTACGACTTTACGGAATTAAATTCAGGCGAGTAGAACTCCCTAAACTGATCTTAGCGTGAATGGGTATGTTTTGAGTGTCATGGTACGAAGGTGTGTTGTGAAATGGGGGCTTGAAATTCAAATTCCAACATTCTATCTCCGTGCATGCCACTTTAGTGGGATGGATGCTGTTGTAGCGGGGCTGTTGTAGCGGGAGAGGCACAACTTAAGTCGGAAATAAAACCCCAAAAATGTTTTATTCTGCACTTTTTGACTTTGAGAGCTAGGAGACGACCCCAGACAAGTTCTTGAGCCTTTTTCATCATTCTTGAGGCTAAATGTAAGGTTTTCACTCCCCGAATCCGTGTTTCGATCCGTAGAACTTAGTTTCTTGGGTAATTATCGATGGGGGAGGGTTTTGATTTGGGAATTTGGTGGAAAGAGCCCTGATCTAGGTGTGGGGATCATGGGTTTGGTCTAGGGTTATTGAATTCGTTATAATTCGAATAATTAGACCTTTGATTGTTGATTCTTGCGTATAAATTGTTATTTTTAGACCTAAAACAAGCGGAAAGAATTTGGAAAGGAAAGATTCAAGTGCCTTACGGGAGTCAAGCTTGGATTCGAGGTAGGTGATTGTTGTGATTTCATGTTGGTGTGATATATGTTTGTAATTGCTCATTATAATGCATGTATGTATGCGAATGTTGCCTTATTGATCACCCTAATCGTAAATGGGGATAATTGAATAATTGTATGCCATGAATCACCTCTTGTTGTATGATTGTGAGAATATACATTGTGATTGTGATTGTGGTTTGTTGAATGGATCGGGTGTTACTTTCCGACACCTTAACTTGGATCGGTTGTTACATTCCGGCATATATATGGGATCGGTTGCACGTTCTGGCATAAATATGGGATCAGTTGCCACGTTCCGGCATAAACATTGGATCGGGTACCACGAACCGGTACACTAACAGTTTTGGGTTTGGGTTCCATGAGAGGACCATTGAATTGGGTTCCGTTAGAGGACCATTGAATTGTGTTATGTATCTACTTGTGATGATTACGTTCATATCTCATGGTGATTGAGGTTAAAAGAATGTCTGTTGCTCTAAAATGATAACCAATGGGTATTGTTGAGAACGTGGAATGCTACATTGATCCTGAAAAGATGACTAATATTGTATATATTTGGTATATGCATGTTTTATAATGTTGTGGTTACTTGCATGTGTTTTTATTGGGATAGCTGCGTGATCCTACCAGTACACTGTAGTTGTGTACTGATACTGCATTTGCTTGTTATTTGTTGAGTACAGGACATGTTCAGGCAGCTATAGATAGACCTTAGCTAGGTTACTGCTGAGCATGATTGGATTCAAGGGTGAGCTAGTTCTTTCAGGCTGCCATGGATCTTTCTTGTTTAAGTCCACTCTTTTCAGACTCAAACTATTTGTTTAAGGTGTTTGTTTAGTTTCGGGGTTGTACCCCTTGTCTTAGATTTGTCGTTAGTAGAGTTTTGGTACATTAACTTTCAGATTCTAGGGGTTGATCTTTCGCATTAGTTTGGCTAGTTTATTTTAAACTTTGGAGTTTATAGGAACTCTAAATTATTTCTGCATTTAAACCTACTTCTGTATCTCTAAATGTGTAGTATCTTGGTTAAGACTGCTTAGTTGGGTTGTCATAATGGTTTTCCCACCGGATGGATAGGGTGGGTACCAATCACGATGGTCTGGGTCGTGACAGATTCTTGAGTTGAGTTGTTGTTCATGTTTATATTTTCACATGAATCCTATTTATTGAGATTTTTCTAAAAGTCTTTTGAACAAGTATTTTCCTTACATTGATTTTTGAAAGTTACAAGGGAGTCCAAACGTAATTTTAGTGTATGATTTTAGAAGAGTCTAAGAGAACTCAAATGATTTACAAATGTATTATATTTACATTGAGAAAGAGATTACTATTTTGAGGAAAACCATGAAGAGGTTTTTTAAACAGGTTCGATACAGTTAACTCAACCCAATGAATATTTTATATGAACATTGACTAATATATTTATGAGTAGTATTGAATACCAATTTGGGGGGAGAGTTCAGATAACTCATAGCCCCCGTAAACTATGAAACTATTGTAGGATAGGATCGTACCGACAATCGGGAGACTCCTCACTGCCTTTGAGAAGGTCTAGTAGATGGTTGCGTCCCATAGCCCGACAAGGTATAGAACGACTCTAACAACGGGGGTAAGCCGTTGTATCATTACGAGGCTCATAGTGATGGTTGTCGATTAGAGAAACTCTCCAGTAAAGTGAAGTCTTTATTTATATATTTCAGTATGTACTATTATTACATCTTGACAGGAAAAATTCAAATGATTTTCATCGTATTTTTGTACTATGCTTTAGTTGAGTTACTTTCATTCTTTTAGTTCAGTTATTTATTTCATTCAACTTTATTACATACCATACATTTCACGTAATGATGTCATTTGGCACTGCATCGTTTTATGATGTAGTTTTCAGATACTCTCGATAGCAGACGTTCAGTAAGATCTCTCTCCATCAGCAGTCAGTGAGACATCCTCACTTCTGGAGGACTCTAGTTTAGTAGTTCAGTTTATTTATTTTTCTAGTTATTGTTAGTTGAATAGTTAGATAGTTGTGGATCTAGGCTTCATAGATAAACAAAGTTAGTGAGTCAATTCAGTCTTGAGTATTCAGGAGTTTTAAACATTTTTTAATTATTAACATTATTTATATTTAGATTTATTTCAGACTTTTGCACGAGATATCTTTAATTGATTTTAAATGTTCACTTTATAAGGCTTCCGCATGTATGTATAATTTTCCGCTCAGTAGTCAGCCAAGTTAAGGATTTGCTTGGGACCAACAATGATTCTGAGTATCAGCAATGTCCAAGGTGTAGGCACGGGGCGTGACATCTTTATTCTCTAACCATATACTAAAAGATATTTTTTTCACTCATCAACCAAATACTAGAAAGTATTTTCTGAAAAATATTTTCACTCACTAACCAAACATGAGAAAATAAGTAAGAAACCATTTTATTTTACATAAAAACATTTTCCTTCGTACCAAACACATAAAACATGCTTTTATTATCATTTCTCTCCCACTTAGTAAAATCCTGCGTGCATTTGTTAACAATTCGGAATTGAATATTTGCGAAGAAAATCATTTATTAAAATGGAAGATAATATATATGAATTAGTGCAAAAGTGTAATTCCGGTAGATGACTATATACTTTGTCATGTGACGGGATAAATTTTTTTGAAAATCAATACTTGATACTCTCTTCATTTCAATACATTAGTCTTTTGATTTGATTCAATACGAAATTTAAGAAAATAATTATTTTATTTTTTATAATTTTAAACTAAAAATTTGTATAATGTACTAAAATGTTTTTTTTAGATCTTATCAAGGGCGTAGCTATATAGTCTTTATGATGTCTAATTGGAGAGTCCAGCCAAAAGGGCAACTTTTTTCCTTCAAAAAACAAAAACTGAACATCAAAAATTTTTTTAACCAAAAGGGCAAAATCGTTCCTGACGGAGCGATTTTTTCTGACAAAAATTGACGTCGTTCCGTTAAAAGAAATAAAAATCCCTACTATAGCAGCGATTTTCTCAAAAAAAAAAAAAAAGAAGAAGCTATAGCAGCGATTTTATACAAAAAAAAAAAAAAGAGAGAGAGAAAAAAAAAGTAAAAATTTAAATAAATCGCGGCATTTGCAGCGATTTTGATCAATTTTATTTATTTTTTTAAAAGTTAAATTGCTGCTATAGGTCAAATAAATTATTATTATAATATAGTTATAATATAAATGCAGTGTACTTACAAATTTATTTTAATTTTTAATTTACAAAATACTTAATTATTTTTTTACTTTTTAACTCACTTGAATGTTGAATGGCAGCGATTAATCTTCAAATTTTTTATTTTTTTGATTAAAACGCTAATCGCTGCCATGGCAGCGATTTATGTAAAAAAAAACTTAATTTCTTAAAAAAAATCGGTGCTATAGCAGCGATTTTACTTTTAATTTTTTTTTTTTATAAAAACGCTGCTATAGCAGTGATTTTAAAGAGAAAAATAATTTTTTTTTTGAGAAAAACGCTGCTAAGGCAACTATTTTTATTTTTTTTTAACGGCGTCAATTTTTGTCAGAAGAAAATCTCTTCGTCAGGAGCGATTTTGCCTTTTTGGTTAAAAAAAATTGATGTACCGTTTTTGTTTTTTTAAAGGAAACAAGTTGTCCTTTTGGCTTCGTAAAAGTATACTGTATATACAAGTAAAATAATATATAAAGTGGTTAAATAACATATTTGGACACCCTTAACATAACAAGGTGTTGTAACCTAGTGGTCTAAAGTGCTTCGAAAGAGTCAAGCCTTTAAACATTTGTGAGTTCAAATCTTGCTAGCAGTAGCTTTTAAGCCTCTTTTTCCAAAAAAAATTCATGTTTATTTAAAATTTGTAGTGCACTCATTCAAATTTTTCATGTATATTACGTAGTTTAATTTTAAAATGTCTAGTGCACTCATTCATTCAAAAGAAAATATGTACTCGTGTACAATTTCTGGACACTCTTCGTGAAATTTCTGGTTATGTCACTGGATCTTGTGATCTTAAATATGTCAAGTATAGTATTATGAGTTAATATCTCATATGGTCACTAAATTTTGAATATTTCCTTACAAAGTCACTCAATTAGAGTAGTTTACTTAGAAAGTCACTCAACTTTTTTTTATAACTCAAAAGTCATTCAACTATTGATATTTCACTTAGAAAGTCACCAGCGATTAATATTTCACTTAGAAAGTCACTCAACTAATTTAAATGGTTTTTTCATTAAATTGTGTTGAAATACAAATTTTGTTTTCAATTTTAATATAAAAAGATAAAAAGCTTATTTTAATTATTTTATTAAATTCAGTAGATACAAATTTTATTTTAAACTAACTTTTTTTAAAAAATGATAAGATTGACTGTGCGTTTGTCTGGATTACTTCTTAATTAGTAATTACTACTTCTCCACTCCAACATTGTTCTTTTTTTGGATCATTTTTATCAACATTAATTCCAGTAATACAATTGCTAGAACATTAATGATTTTTTTTCCGTCAGCTGCTACGGTATGATTTTCAAAAACATTATTATTAAATAAATGGAGCGGGTCAATGAGATAACTAAAATAGATATCTTATATCTTTTACAAAAATAGTTTAAAATAAAAATTAGATTCAACAAAATTTAATCAAAAAACCATTTAAATTATTTGGGTGACTTTCTAAGTAAAATATTAATAGTTGAGTGACTTTCTAAGTGAAATATCAATAGTTGAGTGACTTTTGAATTATAAAATAAAGATGAGTGCTTTTCGGATCCAGCTCCTCTTCATTTTCCTTCTCTCCATTTTCCCTAAGTTTTTACTTGGATGTGAGACATATGGCATAAATAAAAATTAATGACTAATATTTAATTAATTAAAAGAAGATTCTAATTATGATTTAGATAATTAATATTCATAAGAAAAATAATAATACATAATCATAAGTCATAACAATATAATATCTTATATATATATATATATATATATATATATATATATATATATATATATATATATATATATATATATATATTAATTTATTTATTTATTTTAAAAAAAAAAAACTTTTCTCTTTTCTAATTTTTTTTCCTAGAGTATTTATCTTCCGTTTGTTCTTTTTTAAAAATTGAGTAAGTCTTAGTTAGCAACTTTGAAGTTTTTCTTTTAAATTAGTTTACATATAATTATAGCAAAAATACTCGCAGGGAAAAAAAATAGAAAAAGAGAAATTATTTTATATATATTTATGGACAAAAACAGAAGATAATGCTAGTAAGAAAAAGATTAGAAAAAGAGAATTTATTTTAAAAATATATTTATGGACAAGATAATATATTGTTATGATTGTGGTATTGTCATTTTTCTTATAAAATATTAATTATCTAAATTATAATTAGAATCTTATTTTAATTCAATTAAATCTTAACCATTAACTTTTACCTATGCCATGTGTCTCACATCCAAGAAAGAACTTGGGAAAAATGGAGGGAAGAGAAATGGAGAGGAGCCGGATCCGTAATTTTCTAAGTAAACAAGTTTAAGTTGAGTAATTTTCTAAGTGAACTATTCAAAATTGAGTGATCATTTGAAATATTAACTTATAGTATTAGGGATAAAGAGTTATTAAATATAAATAATAATAATTTTTTAAAAATAAATTAAAATGAAAAGCAAGAAAAATAAATTAAAACTAAAGGAGTATATAGTTGCATACTTGCTTAAAGGTCTGATAATTTCAAAGTGTACCCTGATGATATGGTATTTAATTATTTTCAAATCATGACAAGTTATCGAGGGTAATTATAATGATAATTAATGTTAGGTCATATGTACATTGTGTTTAAGTAGTTCATATATATATAGGAAAAATCTTTTTGCCCAGAAAATTTGGTCAGAATTTGGTCAGAATGATATTTTATCTTTTTAAACATTTTTATTCTTTTAATGTTAATACGTTTTAACTAAAAAATGAAAAGAAAAATCAGTTTTTGTTTTTTAAATAGTTTTTAAAATTTTCTAGCAAAATTTTTTGGCCATTTAGCACTTCTCATATATATATATATATATATATATATATATATATATATACCCATTCGTAAATTTATTGACTATATTTAAAATCGTTATTCTATAAAATTCAGAAACTCCAAGCTTCAAATCTTGATTTTATTTCTAATTTTGATAGTTCATAGTTGATAAAGACGTTTCTTTCGAGACAAACTATATATGTATTTTTCCTGAACAAATTTTAGACCTTTCTTGCGAGTTGTAAATTAATTTTCTGTTAAAAAGAGAGGATCATATTCATTGAGTCCATTTATAACCAGTAACCTGTCGCCACTGGGTTTTTGAGGAGTAGAATGTAGAGAACATCTTATTCAAATGACTTCAAGTCTTTTTATAATGGTGACAGAATAATCCTATTTATAGGTTGAGAAATCACTTCAAAAGTCACCATATTAAATATCATAATAAATAGATACATTTTTATCCAAAAAGATTTATATCACCTAGAGAATACACATAGATGATAAGTATAAGTTTATGGATAAACTCAATGGATAATCCACTTAGTTCAACAAATTTATAACACTCCCCCTTAGATGTCCATAGATAATGTGTCGGCCTTCATGTGTTAATAAGACAAGTTTTTATTTTTAAGTTATTATTTGATTTATTAATTTTTATTCATATTTTTTTATTACTAACACTTTTACTAAGTGTCATTACAGGTACACATAATTGTTTCCCATTGAAGCTATTCCAATGGAGTTCGAATATGTTTTGTTGTGTATATTATTGGCGTTAGGCCGTTTATCATATTAGTGATTTACTTTTTCATTTGTGCATATTGCATGTTTTTTATACTTGTATATTATTTTTATTTCCTCCTCAATTTGAAAAAATGAATTCAGTCGGGACCCGCAATTGTGAATTTCGAGAGATGGCTAATACATTCCCTTCAGAATAACTTGAACTAGAATCTATTGATTTCGTAGATTATTTAATTGGTTTTCTAGTTTTTCCTAAAATTAGGTGGCGACTCTTAAACTTGTTTTATTCTTAAAATTCTTTTAAAATTTAACTTAATTGATTTAATTAATTATTTTTTGAGTCACCACGAAGTTTCGTCTTATTTGAATGATCTTTTATCTATTTCTAATTGTATATTGCTTATATTTTACGACACAAATATTTTCATCTTTGTTGACATTAAGAATTTTCGTTGAATAGTAAAATACGACTAGTAAAATCAAAGAACTGTAAAGTTGAAGTCTTATTAATTGGCCCCAAAACAAATGGCTTTTCACCATTTCCGGAACTTATCCATGGAAGTGCACAAATTGGCCCAAAGATCAATCAATCATCTCCGAACTTATTTATGCATTATTTTAACTGAAATGACATAGATAAGTCAAACAGTTAACCTATGACATAAATGAATATTTTTTCAAAATTTAATGATAAATTTGAGTTTTTTTTCTTTTTAACAAATGATTTAATTTATGATATATTTGAATCATACTTGACTATAAAATTTTTTTTACAAAAGTGAAATTGTTTTCTGTTAACAAATAATAACACATATAAATCTCTTTTATTTTAACAAAAAATAACACATATAAATCTCTTTTATTTTAACAAAAATGACATAGATGAGCTTCTAATTTTGTTCAGTAGCTAACATTAATATAACTAACTCTTATTGTCTATATCACTGATTTATGAATCTAATAAATTAGTAGACGTTATCTCTCTTAATTTCAACAAGAGAATAGATGGTCGGTTTATATATTAAGACATATAATACTAATTAAGTCCTAGTTTGATTCCCTTGTGATCATAATTGAACAAAAAAGATTCACCTAAGAACAATTTAAAATAACATTATTAATCTCTTAAGATCATAAGATATTTTTGGTCCACACGTCACTGATAAGGGCAGGGATATAAATAATAGAGAAAATGGTCTAAAACCCCACCAACCTTTATCCGAAATTCAAACTACACGTTCGAACTTTACGGGTGTCCTATTACCCCTGAACTTCATAGTTCTCTATTTTCTACACACTTAAATGCTGACCTCAACACATAAACCAAATACATAGTCCAACTTGATTGCACGCACCAGGTCCCCCACCTCTTCAATTCCCAATTCCTGTTTTTTCCCCCCATTTCCCTCCTAAACGTAAAAGACCCAAAATCATCTTTTCTCCTTTTCATCTCCTTCTTCATTTGCATATGCATTTCTGGTGATGATCGAAGGATTTTGATGTGTAGCAAGAATACAAGGAAAAACACATACACCATATCATGGACAAGACCAAAATCTTCTTCCCAAATTTAATTTCGACCAAGAAGTTTGCAAATTCAGCAAAATTTCATGTTTGCATCTCACTACAATATTGAGCATTAGGTCTGATTCATCCATACAAAGCTTATTCAAGTTTTTATTTGCCATTTTTGATGAATTTTGAGAAAATTCAAAATTCAAATTAGAGACGTAAATAAGAAATTAGAGAAGATTACAAACCCTAAATTCAAGATTTGAAGTAGAAATGAACATAAACAACTAAACCCTACTTATTTTTTAGAATCATGAATTTATTTTATGAAAGGAACAAGGGTTAATGGTGGGGAAGAAGAAATAATGGTTTATTTAATTGTGGGGAAGATGACTATTGGAGAAAGAGAAAATTTTCGTAAAAATTTAAGGTGTTCTCACCATCTAACGCGCCTAGAGGAGGTGTTCTTACCTCCTATGACAGTTCAGTGTTTAAGTGTGTAGAAAATAGAGAAATATGAAGTTTGGGGGGTACTAGGACACCCGTGAAGTTGGAGTGTGTAGTTAGAATTTCGGGTTTAGGTTGGAGGGGGGGGGGGGGGGGCTTTAGACCATTTTCTCTAAATAATACAATAAAAATGATGTGTAGCATTATTTTTGTTACTGTTGGGTTTTAAAAGGTGTTAATGGAAAATGAAGAGTTGCGACTTTTATAAAAAGTTGCGATTTTTATGAAAAGTTGCAATTTTTATGAAAAGTTGTGACTTTTATGAAAGGTTGTAACCTTTCTGAAAGATTGTGACTTTTTCATAGGTTTGTGACATTTCCGGTAAGGCACAATAAGAACCTTGTCACACTACCCTTTATTTTCTATAAATTGAGGGATTTCCTCTCATTTTAGTTGAACGAATTTTTCTGGACTTCTTCTTCTACTACTAAATCTAGTATTCTAAGTGTACTTTACTGCCGTTTAGTGGTTCGTTGATACCGTGGCTTTAGATACTGATACCGGTGAGTAAGATCGTTCTATACTGGGAGGATATATTCCATTAACCTTGGGTACTTGAGGGGAATAATTTCCTTAAGGGGACACTGTGCATTCAATGGGCTCTTTTTTCTTTCTTTGAGAAAAATATATTTATATTGTTTCTAATCTATTTCTGATTCTATTTTTACTACTAGTTTTAATTTCTAGTTTGAAAATACTCTTTAAATTTTGTTGTTTCTTACCACGTTCTTCATAGTTTTGTTATAAGTATCTTAGGAATACAAAATGAACAACAATCTTAAGGAAATTATTATACTGTTGGTATTTCTTGTGTTCTACTGATTGAGGGAAATAGATCATGGAAGTAGAAGATTAATGCACTACTTCTTAAGAATTTGGTGCCTTGTTGAGCAAGATCGAATTGAGAATGTACTAAAAAATTGGTGGTATTCCGATTAAAGATTACACCAGGTAACCTTATTATTATTTATTTAAGGAGGAAAATAGTTTCTAAAAACTAATTCTTTTGATATTTATCATGTGTATCTTTGGAAAAAGATCTGCAAACCATATGTTTTGGAATGAATTTTCCTTGGCAAATAGTGTTGCCTTTAAAATTCTTTAGTTTGCAGAATGAGAGACGCACATTTTGTTTGATAAAATAGTATGTCAAAATTTTATAGTTGGAAGGCTATTTGAAAAGAAAAGCATTTCTATGTGATAATCTAAGAATATGTTTTATTCTGTTTGGAGAAAATTTTTTTGTTGTTTTGTACTCCTGCTGAATTTGATTGTCTTTGATTTTTGTAGAGTAAAAATTTTGTAGCTTTCTACTATGGATAAATAAGACTATGCAATTGGTTTGAAGAATATGAAACTTCATCTAATAAGTCAGTGTTGTACTTTTTGTTTTCTATAAATTAAACTTCACTGTTAAATAGAAAAAATTGTACAAAAATATTTGTCTTTATTATTAGTATTTTAATTACTAAGTGGTATGTCTAATTGTGATAGAAAAAAGACCAGTGACTTAAAGTGTGTGATTTTGTGTCTACAATAGGTGCCTCTATGAAACGAACTTTGACACTATGTAAAGTTTGTCAAAGAGAATTGAAGCACTATAATTCTTTTGTAGAATAATATTTCCAAAAGAGGTTTCATGTTGGCATTGATAGTCTGGGAAAATATGTGGAAACATTAATTTCAACTATTTGAAAAATATTTTTGAGATCATATTTAAAATGTGGGGTGTTCTTTGCTTATGACAAAGATAAAATTAGACTTAGTGTCTAATTTAAATTTGAAGCACAAGATATGAAATTCGATGATACATTTGTATTATGTTAGACCCACAAAATTCTTGAAGTATATTTAATATTGTGGTCGTTGAGTTTCTCTTTTACTAATATATGGTATAACTAGTATGTAACTACCAAAGTATATGTATACTTGTTCAAAATGATTGAGGTTTTTTATGAAAAAGTATCACTTAAAATGTTGTGATTTTTTATGAAAAGATATGTCTATTAAATTTAACTATTTGTATAGACGTGAATATTGATGAATAGTCATTTGTCATGTTTTCTGAAAGAAGCATTTGGACTATATTGCCTTTATTGGACCCAATGAAACTTTGTTCATGGGTAGTTCTATAACAATCAAATTGAAAGTTATGGAAAGGTCCTTCCAAAAAGGACATTTGACAATGTGATGACTCTACACAATGTTTGTATCACACAAATTGTTAGAAATAGGAACAAATATTTGTGAGAAAAAGCTACTCGTGGAGAGCTTTTCAAACTCAATATTTTTATTTGTTCTTACTTGCTTGAGTCAAACTGTTTGTGACATGAACACTTGGGACATGTCAATTACAAAACCTTGTAAGGAAAACTGATCAACTTAGAAGTTTTGTCTAACTTTGAGTGCAATAAATAAAAATATCAAGTTTGTGTGGAATCTAAGTATGTTGAGCATTCTTACAAATCTGTTGAAAGGAATTCTAATCCCTTAGAGTTGATTTACACTGAAATTTGTGATATGAAGTCAACACCATCTCATAGTGGGAAAAGTATCTCATAACGCTCATTGACAATTGCATTAGACTATGTCTATTTCCCGAATGGTAAGGATGAAGCAATAGAAATGTCTAGACAATATAATATTGAAGATGAAAATCAGTTGGGAAAAAGATAAGAAGTGATATGAATGGAGAATATAAATCTCCTTTTGCAGAAATATGTTTGAAAAATGGAATTATCCATCAAACTATTGTCCTATTCACCTAAATCTAATGGAATTGCAGAATGAAAACAAAATTACCGAACTTTGAAGAAATGATTGTTGCATTACTTATAAGTTAAGGTTTACCACAAAACTTGTGTGGAGGAACTATCCTTACTGCAAAAGGGAACAAAAAAAAAGTTTTGTCTTTTCAGAAAGAAAGAAATTTTGTTTGTTCAGGACATAATCTATTCCATATGAGAAATGGAAAGGAAGGAAATCCAACTTGAAATATTTCAAAGTGTGGGGTTGTCTAGCCAAAGTCCAAGTTCCTATTCCTAAAAGGATTAAAAATAAGACCTAAGACTGTGGACTGTAAAATTAGACTTGAGTAGTCTAGTGAAGGGTCTAAAAGACCTTGAAAAGAAAAAAGAAGAATGTACTTAATAAAGAGATTCAGAGGCGTAGTAAATGTCAAAAGACATCTTCTTTCTTCGAATATGATTTTGTAACATTTCTTGTGTCTTCTGTAGACTCATCCTTTTGGAAAGATGGTGTCAATAGTGAGATTGATGCAATCTTGAGCAACCATATTGGAAGTTAATTGATCTTCTTCCAGAAAATAAACCTTTGGATTCAAAGTGAATCTTCAGAAGGAAAATGAAAGTCGATGGAACTATTGACAAATATAAAGCAAGACTTTTTCTCAAAGGCTTTAGATAGAAACAAATCTTGATCTTATCGATATATACTCGTCAGTAACTAGAATTACATCCATTCGGATGCTAATATTATTAGATGTGATATATGACCTCCAAATTCATCAAATGAATGTGAAAACAACTTTCATAAATGGAGAATTGGAGGAAGAATTTTACATGGAATAGCCCGAGGGTTTTGTGGTTCCTGGTAAAGAAAAGAAAGTGTGCGAACTTGTTAAGTCAGTTTATGGACTAAAACAAGAACACAAACAATGACATAAGAAATTTGACCAAACCATTGGCAAATGGATTAAAAAGTGATAGAAGATAAATGTGTTTACATTAAAATCACACGGTCATTGTTTGTTTGTAATGATGACATGTTGATCATCAGTAGAGACACTAATGACATAAATGCTACTAAATGTATGCTAAACATCAAGTTTGATATGAAAGATCTTGGAGTTGTTGATGAGATCTTAGGTGTAAGAATCCTTAGAACTCCATAATGTTTAGCATTGTCACGATCTCATTGCATCGAAAAGGTACTTGACTAGTTCAAATATTTGGATTTCAATATTGTCAAGACTCCAATAAATGTAAGCTTTGCATTTCAAATGAGTGAAGGCGAAAGTGACTCACAATTGGATTGTGCTAGAGTATTGGGCAGTATGATGTATATCAAGAAGTGTACGTGATCAGATATAGTGTGTATTATTGTCCGCTTCTTTGTCTTGGAGTCATTCCGCATTCATGCGGGGGATTGTTGGGTTTTAAAAGGTGTGAATGGAAAATGAAGAGTTGCGACTTTTATGAAGAGTTGTGACTTTTATGAAAAGTTGTGACTTTTATGAAAGATTGTGACCTTTCCGAAAGATTGTGACTTTTCCAAAGGTTTGTGACCTTTCCGAAAGATTGTGACTTTTCCAAAGGTTTGTGACCTTTCCGGTAAGGCACAATAAGAACCTTTTTACACTATCCTTTGTTTTCTATAAATTGAGGGATTTCCTCTCATTTTAGTTGCACGAATTTTTTTGGACTTCTTCTACTACTACTAAATCTAGTATTCTAGGTGTACTTTACTGCCGTTGAGTGGTTTGCTGACACTGTGGTTTTAGGTACCAATACAGGTGAGTAAGATCGTTCCATCCTGGGAGGATATATTCCATTAACCTCGGGTATTTGAGGGGAATAATTTCCTTAAGGGGACACTATGCATTCAGTGGGCTCAATTTTCTTTGTTTGAGAAAAATATATTTATATTGTTTCTAATCTGATTCTATTTTCTCTACTAGTTTTAATTTTCTAGTTTGAAATACTCTTTAAACTTTGTTGTTTCTTACCAAGTTCTTCAAAGTTTTGTTTTAAGTATCTTAGGAATACAAGATGAACAACAATTACTTCATCCTTTTCAATTCAAGAATCTTAGTTTAATTGGGAACATAATTTAAGAATATTAATGAGATTTTTAATCTTCGTAATCTTAAAAATAAAATATGTAATGTATCAGAATATATTTTGAATCACGATTATAAATTGTACTGTTTTTGTTCCTTTTTATTTGTAATCCTTACTATAAATAGTTGGTCCATAATACTCTCTTTGTTCACTTTTACTCGTCACTTCTAAAATAGATTTTCATTTTTACTTGTCACTTTTGACATATAAAAAAAACACAATAATTTTTTCACCTTTTACCTTCAACATTAAATACTTATTTTCCAAATCATTTTCAAAACATCATTTAATAGGGTATACTTTGATAAAAATACCTAGGGGTGGGCATGGTATGGTACGGTACGGTACGACATTTTGTTTTGATATCGTAATTTTGATATTCGGTTTTTTAAAAATATTATACTATTATCATACCAATTTAATTCGGTATGGTTTGGTTTCGGTATTCTACGGTATGGTAAATTGGTAACCATAGTTTGTTCAACTTCGACTAATATATACTCATATTATAGAGTATTATGACTTCGATAATTAAAAAAGGTCTCAATTGTATCATACTAATACATTATACATGAAATATATATTCAAAATAAAGTACAAACAACTCATTTTGTGAATTAATTAAATTTCAAATACATTTCAATTAAAATAGTGTAGACAAAGTTTCAACTTCTAAACATTTAGTTTATACTAATACTAGGTTGCATTTTTGTTAGTATTTTAATAATATATATAGGAAAAAAGGATAAATATACCCCCGAACTATCGTAAATGGTATGCAGATATCCTCCGTCATACTTTTAAGACATTGGTGCCCCTGCCGTCCAAAAACTAAATCATATATATCCTTTACATACACATATCCGAATCTTATCCACCGACTGACATTTATTAAATATTAAATCGATGGATAAGATTTTGCCACGGGTCCCTATTTAGTCTTCCGTTAGAGTGAAAGGCATAGATGCTCTAGTTTTTGGATAGCAGGGGCATCAATGTCCCAAAAGAATGACGAAGGGTATTTGCATACTATTTACGATAGTTCGGGAGTATATTTGTCCTTTTTTCCATATGTATATATATGTTATTTATGTAACTATATACTTTGGTATGGTATTCAATATTTCGGAATGTTATTTCTAAATACCAAAAAGTTAAAAAAAAAACATTAAAATGTATACCATATACCATACCAAGTACCATAATATTAATACCACGGTATTAAAATTTTTTGTATGGTATGATAAATCGGTATATACCATACCATGCCCACCCTTTAAAATACATATATCATTAATTATTTTTTTAATGTGTGCCAAGTCAAATGTGACAAATAAAAGTGAACGGAGGGAGTACTTGTCATTTCATAAAATCAATGCATAAATTACAATATTTTTCCTATTATACCCTTGATAGTTAATTAGTCTTGAAGATAGATATTTGACCAATATAGGAAAGCTAATAAGTAACCAATGTTCATTGTAATTACTTCATACATTGATTAGTTACTCTCACCATTGCACTAATATATAAAATTTGATGTTGTCATGTTTTTCTTTGTCAAAGTAGAACTAAAATTCATGTCGACTGTCATATTCGTAACTATATTAAGATCAAAAAAATTTCATCTAATTTCATTATAAATAATATGTGATTCAGAAGGAATATTTATTAATTTAAAGTAATGGAATTTGAATATTTTGTGATGTTGTCATGTTTGATTTAAGAATTTCTAAAAGATCATTTTTATACAAATATATTGGAAATTTGAGGTAGAAATTTAAAAAAAAAAAAAAAATTGGATCAATTCATACAGAAAAATTGTGGCTCCAAAAATAAACTCGAAATTTTAAATAGTCATCCAAATACATTTAAATTTTTGAAATCTAGAATATTTATCATTTATTGAAAAATTGACTTAAAAAAACATTAAATAAGTATAGAATTGCAAATTTACTTAGAGCATATTTGGGATTGCTGCTAAAAATGTTTATTTTTGTAAGTACTTTTTTAAAATAGCTCTTTAGAAAAGTGTTTTAGAAAAAGAGTTATTTGTGTTTGATTAATCTATTTAAAAAATGTTTTTGATAAGCGGATTGTTTTTGACTAATTTTAAAAAAAAGTACTTTTGAGAGTCAAATTACGAAAAAAGGAACAAGTGTCAATGCACTTTTAATATTAAGATTATCTTAAATATCTATTGTAAATTTAGTAATTAAATTTTTATTTTTATTTAATTAAATGTACATATTCAAATTTTCAATCAATATTATACATAGATGAATAAAAAAATAAATTAAATATTAATATAATATTAGCATGATGATTTAAATATAATTAAAGTATCAAGCAAAATAAATTTAAAAATTATTTCACAAATTAAATCACTACAAACAAAAAAATCATCAAGAAAATATATATATAAAAGATCTATTGGTAAATATGTATATTTGGCAGAGATATTTTGGTCTTGAAATTGTTAATAGAACTACTTTGATTAAAGAACAAGAGGCAAAAGTTATTTACAATATATTAGAATAGGAAGACTATATATAAGTAACTAAACCTAACCTAATAGGAATGCATTAACTAAACCTAACTTAATAGGAAATAGGAAAAGCCCAAATATATGGGCTAACATCCCCCCTCAAACTCACAATGCAACAGCAATAAGCATTGAGAGTTTGTCACACAAAAATCGAAATCGAGACGACGACTGTGCCTTCGTAAAAAGATCAGCAATCTGCAAGGTCGACGGAACAAAAGGAAGCGATATGGTCCCGAGCTGTAAATGATGACGAGTGAAGTGACGATCAATCTCAATGTGCTTCGTCCGCTCATGAAAGACAGAATTCTTTGCAATTTGTACCGCACTTTTGTTATCACAATGCAGGGGAGTAGGCATAGAAATGTGAACCCCCATATCTGCAAGAAGCCAACGCAACCAAACAATCTCACACGTAGTCACAGCCATAGCACGATACTCAATCTCCGTGGAAGATCTAGAGACAACATCTTGTTTCTTGCTCTTCCATGAGATTAAAGAGTCTCCAAGAAATACACAAAAACCAGTGGTGAATTTACGATCATTGCGATCCCCATCCCAATCAGCATCACTATAGGCTCGCAACTCGAGAGATGACGTCGAGGGAAACAAGAGATTCTGAAATTGAGTGCCACGAAGATATCTCAAAATACGGGCTGACTCAAAGGAATGTAAGGTGAGCAGAATAAATCAAGCTAACAACATGAACTGCATGAGCTATATCCGGGTGAGTAACAGTAAGATAAACCAAACTACCTATAACAGTCCGATAAAGACTCGGATCTGATAACGGAACACCATCACTAGGAGAGTACCGAGCATTGGTTTCAAGGGGAGTATCTACAGTCCTGTTGTCAGAAAGATGCGCCCGTTTAAACAAGTCAGATATATATTTAGTCTGAGAAAGAAGATACCCTTTCTTAGACTGAGCCACCTCAATACCCAAAAAATAACGTAGTAAGCCCAAGTCCTTCATAGCAAACCGATGAGCCAAATCACGCTTCAGTGACTCAATACCATCATAATCATCACCAGTAATAACCATATCATCTATATATAAGGACAGAAGAATTCTCCCTGCACTCGTACATCTAACGAACAACGCCGAATCATGATTACTCGGGACAAATCCAAGAGAAGTAATCACAGTGGAAGATTTCTCAAACCAAGCACGAGGGGCTTGCTTGAGACCATATAAAGCTTTTCGAAGCCGACAAACTTCACCCTACCGTGGTCAATACCTGGGGTGGAGTCATATAAACTTCCTCATAGAGATCACCATTCAGAAATGCATTCTTGACGTCCATTTGAAATATCTTCCACTGTCGAACGGATGCAATAGCAATTATAGTGCGAACAGTCATCATCTTTGCCACCGGGGCAAAAGTCTCTCATAGTCCATACCATATTTTGTGAGTACCTTTTGCCACAAGTCCGCCTCAGACGCTCAACAGACCCATCGACTTTGTTTTTATCTTATACACCCATCGACAACCAATCATATGTTTACGGTGGGAGGGTAACCAAATCCCATGCGTGTCGATAAAGAGCGTGAGTTCTCACCATAGCATTACGCCAAAGAGGATCACCACACCTCTCGATACGACTCAGGTTCAGACAAATTATGGATATTGGCAATAAAGGAAGCAAATGAAGCTGAGTATGTAGAGTAAGCGAATTCTGGTAGTTTGGTGGACTTAGAAGGACGAGTAGACCTCCTCAGAGGTGGTGGGTCTCCAGTATCAACAGGCAAGAGCGGACTCGAGTGGGGTCAAGCACTATCATCAGGTGGCATGGATGAAACTGAAACTGGAACCTCCATGTCAACGCCAAAAGGATCAATATGTTGAAGATCTGATTTCGTTACATCATGGGATTTAGCTGGAATCGAATAAAAAGGAATATGTTCCAAAAAGGTAATATGCCGTGAAACATATAATTTCTGACTTACAGGATCATAGCAACGATATCCTTTCTGTCCAACACCATACCCCAAAAACACACATATAGCTGATTTTGGCCCAAGCTTATTTCGTTCAACATGAGGACGAAGAACAAAACAAGTACATCCAAAAACTCGTAATGCAGAATAATTCGGTAGGTGACCATATAGTTTCTCAAATGGAGACATCCCTGAAGTCAATGCAGTAGGAATACGATTAATCACATATACAGCAGTTAGGACTGCTTCTCCCCAAAAAATACTAGGAACCTCTGCAGATAAGAGTAAAGAGCGTGCTGTCTCAACAATATGTCTGTGTTTTCTTTCTGCAACACCATTCTGCTCAGGAGTGTCGATACAGGATGACTGGTGTATGGTGCCATCAGAGGCGAGTAACTGAGTGAAATCATTAGAGGTATATTTGCCCCCTAAGTCACACCTGAAGCACTTTATCACAACCGAATGTTATGTTTTAACAAGAGCTCTAAAGTTACTATAAATGCCAAAGAAATCAGATCTGCGTTTCATAAGATACACCCAGGTATAACGAGTAAAGTCATCTATAAACGAAACATAATAGGTCGAGCCACCCTTAGTAGAGATTGGAGATGGGGCCCACACATCAGAATGAATAATATCAAAAGGAGCAACATAATAAGACACACTTTTATTAAACGGTAAAGCTGAGAATTTTGCCAGTTTACAACTACTACAATCAGAAATATCACAAGTGTTCAAATGACCTAAAGCACCAGTAGAGGCTAAGAAACGTAAACGTGACACTGACACATGTCCCAAACGGGAATGCCAAAGATAAAACTGAGAAGACAAAGGACTCAAACGAAAAGACGACAAATCAATACTAGAGGCAGCAACATCAACAGAAGACACTTTGAGAATCTCCAAGACATAGAGTTTCCCCAACCTACGGCCAATCCCAATCACCTTCTGAGTGTGTTGGTCCTGTACAACACAAACAGAATCAGAAAAGAACACCCAATTACCAGCTTTACACAATTGACTGACCGAAGCAAGATTCAAAGCAAGTTTAGGAACGTAATAAACATCAGAGAGAACAATGTTAGGAGTAGTAACAGAACCAACACCCTCGACTGTCATAGATGCAGCACTAGCGGACATAACAGAGAGTGGTGAAATAGGGGACAAAGAACCAAACGATGACAAATAAGGTGACATATGATGAGACGCACCAGAATCCAAAATCCACAGAGAGGACGGAATACCTGAGGGACTAGAAGAAGGTGTACCGGAATGAGACATAGATGCTGACATGGCCGTAGAATTAGAAGCCATAAACCGTTCGAATCGCTCAAAACTCGGGATCCAACGCAGGCGTGGCATAGTGCTAACACTCGATCTACAGATGGTGCAATGGCGAATAAAGAATGAATGGAGGACGAGCATCGAGGAGCGTGACCCATACTTCGCTGTTGTCCAGATTGAAATCGTTTGGCCTTGTTAAGTAAAAATGGACACTGAGCCTTTCAATGATTTTTCTGTTTGCAGAATGCACACTCATCAAATGCAACTTTAGGAGATTGTCGAGAATATGGTGGTCTAGACTGATCGGTTGAAACAAAGAAACACAGCAGAGTATTAGTTGCTTTAGACCCTTTATCCACTCGAGACTTGATACGGTCTCTTCTCGCAATCGCCATGAACAACGGAATCAACTGTGGGGAGAGGAGATCGATGAAGGATTGTTCCACGCAGTCCTTCAAAATCAGAACGTAATGCCATCAAAAATTGAACCAAACGCTGTTCTTCCCTCCTAGCGATGTATGGCTCAAAAACTTTTAACTCTGCAGATTCAGTAAGAGCCAATTGATCCCACAAATCTGACATTGCAGCATAAAAATCTTGAATACTCATAGCATTCTGTTGAAGAGCACGAATATCATACTCCAACTGGTACTGTTTAGCAAAATTAGACTGAGTATACAGTCTCTCCAAATGGTCCCAAACTTCCTTTGCTGTGTCATACTTAGCCAATTGCATACCAATTGACTGAGTTACAGAATTGTTGATCCAAGTGATAACCTTGGAGTTAGCAGTTTCCCATGAGTCTACCAACAATGCAAAATCATGAATCGTATCATCTTTGGGTTTAATTTTAACTTGATGACATAACCCCACATATTCTTCCCACGAAGAAAATTCTTCATGACATAACTCCAATATGCATAATTTTTACCATCTAATTGAGCATTAATGGACTGGAGAGAATCATCTTTTCCAGTCATATTGTCAAAAAAATAACAAACACCAATCGAAATACCTTGGGTCGAACCGATCCAAACAAACAGCCGCAGCACCAATCGAAAAAAAAAACAAAAAAAATCACCACGAACTCACCAAAATCTAAACAAACAGTCGCAGCACACCAAAACCTACCAGGTCTTCAACCAACAAATCAAGGAGCATGGATCGATTTAGCTCTTGATACCATGTTAATAGAACTACTTTGATTAAAGAACAAGAGGCAAAAGTTATTTACAATATATTAGAATAGGAAGACTATATATAAGTAACTAAACCTAACCTAATAGGAATGCATTAACTAAACCTAACTTAATAGGAAATAGGAAAAGCCCAAACATATGGGCTAACAGAAATAAATAATTTTCTACTTCTGCTTCTGTTTTTTTAAGAAGCAGAAATTTTTAGCTTCTTCCTAACAGCAGAAAATCTGCTTCTACTTCTATTTATAATTTTTTTTTTTATTAATTAATCAAACACCTTATTTTTCAAAATAAATGATTTTGATCTCCTAACAAAAATATCAAACGGACTCTTAATTTCTTAATAAAAGTAAAATATGAAAAGTGACACATAAAAACTAACCAACCGAGGGAGAAACTTAAACAATAAACCAAAATCTTACATGCCTTTAGGATTGTGAATTTGATGATTTTGACAAGACATCATACATATAACATTACTTAATCATGAAATATATTCATGTCTCAATTTAATGTAACATATTTCGTTTATCGAGAGTCAAATAGTTTAAATTTGACTGAAAATTTGCTCATGGAATCTTTTAAATTTTTAAAAATGAAATTTATATATTTGTAAACTACGTAAAAGATACTATAAGTTACAATAATCGACAATTCAAAATATTTAAAAGATAAAGAGAAAATGGTCTAAAACCCCCCCCCCCCAACCTATACCCGAAATCCCAACTACAAACTCCAACTTCATGAGTGTCCTATTACCCCCCTAAACTTCATATTTCCCTATTTTCTACACACTTAAACGCTGACCTGTCATAGGAAGTGAGAACACCTCCTCTAGGCGCGTTAAGGAGAAAAAAGGAGAAAAAAAAAATTTAAATGTGCATTTGTGATTCATCTTCCTCCTAAAACCCTAAACCCCAAATTCAAGAACTCACATTTTAGACCATTTTCTCTAATCAAAATGCACATTTTCCTTTCGACCATTTTCTCTAATCAAAATGCACATTTTCCTTTCGATTTCAACAAAATTATTACAGTCAAAATCTACAACCTTCAAGTCCCTCACATGGATTCCTACGGTTTTCTTACTATCCCCAAAGCAAATGTCACGGTCAACTTCTATACCCAGAAACCAACAGCGTTTTCGCGACCACGGCTACGATGATTACATGGAAGTGGAGAAGAAAATCCGGAAAGTAATGAAATTCCAAGAACTACTTCTTACTCAACTAAATTCAATGATCGCCATTTCTCGCCTTGATATGCTTGCTCGCCGTTTTGGGTTCAAACAATATGAAACCGGGAAGTTTAGCAACCAACAATGTCATCAAATAGTTTCAAATTTGAAGATCAATAAATAAAAATAAAAAAGGAGAAAAAAAAATTTTTAAAAAGTTTTTAATAATATTCAGGTGAATTGTAAGCTTGATTTGTTGGCCTTTTTAAGGCATTAACAAAATGGACCTCATGTCCAAATTAATTTGAAAAAATAAAAATAAAAATAAAAATAATATTCCACGTGTCAAACGCGTGAGTCTCACCCAACAACATATATGTGGTTGTGGCATTTTAGGTGTGTATAAAATAGAGAAATATAAAGTTTAGGTGGGTAATAGGACACCCGTAAAGTTGGAGTGTGTAGTTGGGATTTCGGGTATAGGTTGGGGGGGTTTTAGACCATTTTCTCAAAGATAAATGAAAAATTTACGATAAAAAATAAACTTATTTGTATTTCAAAATCCAAAATGTGTCACATAAATTGAAATGGAAAGACTACCTAAATTTAAAGTATGTTTTTTTTTTTTTTTGTAATAAAAAAATTACTTTCTTTCTCCCGTTATTTGGTGGAAATAACTATGAATTGCAGTTGAGAAAGGATTAGTTTCTTAAGAATATTTTACACTCCAACTACACATAGAGTGAATGCACATTAATAAACTATTCTTTTGTTGATATATAACAACAAAGTCACATGAACTATTTGAAGATGAAAGATAATTTCATAAGCGTGATACAAATATAACAAGTGTTACACGTACAAAGTTTTTCTCATGTAAACTCCTCTTATAAGTGGTGACACATGTCAAATATGTATGGTTGCGACATGACATATGTCATACTAATTGATACTTTTTTGTCATGTGAAACATTTTGAATTTTGAGATTCAAACAAATTTATGTTTGATCAAAAATTTTCATATATCTTCTAAATAGTTTGAATGTCAATTATTGTGACTTATACTATTTTTTACGTAACTTATAAATATATAAATTTTATTTTAAAAATATTTGAATATTTCATTCACAAATTTTTGATTAAACTTAAATTATTTAATTCTCAAAAAGCTAAATATGTCATGGAGACAAAGTTACACTAACACGGATCTTGGTACATGAACATACCTTTTGATCATTAAATAGTCATTTAAGTCTCTCCTTTTCATCAAAATAAGAAGTTACTCCCTCTGTCTCTTTTTATATGTCATTCCCTTTTATAAATAATTGGTCCATAATATTTATCATTTCATCAAATTAATGAATAAATTACCATATTATTTCATTTTTACTCTTGTGAGTTATTAGCCTTGAAAATATACATTTGACCAACTTAGAAAAACTAAGTAAATGATTCATGTTCATTGTTTAAATTAATTAATCAAAATAAATTAATTCATATTAATTCATATTCATTGATTGAAAACTTGAGTTAGTGCAAAGTAAAAAAATGACATATAAAAAGAGCTAGAGGGAGTACTAAATTGTCTTATAAAATTTATCTCATAAATTCTTATTAATATTTTCAAGATAATATATAATTGCCCCTAAATTTCTACTTTATTTTTAAGAAGACACTCTAATTTAAAAAAATTAATTAAAAAATTGTTTTTAATTAAATTAACACATGCCAAATAAGAATTGGTGCATGGTAAATACCTTTTCCGAAAATTGGACTTTGTCAATAAAGGAAGTAATAATATCGATTTAATAGGTGGTTAATAAAAACCCACAAACTTAAAATATTTTTTTGAAAATGGATTACAAGTTCAAAGGTATAACTATATGGGTAATCCTAAATGGCCAAAAAATTTGGTCAGAATTTGGTTAGAAAATTTTAAAAGTGTATAATATCTTTTTTATTTTAAAATAAATTGATCTTTTTTTTTCATATTTTAATTAAAAGGTATTAAAGTTAAAAGGGTAAAAATGTTTAAAAAGGTAAAATAACATAGATAAAAAACGATTTTGGTCAAATTCTGGCCAAAGAATTTTTTCCTAATTATATTATGTATTATCTCATTTTTTTCAATCAATTCTTTAACTTAATAAACCCAACATTATGGCATGACAAACACATCAACCATCTTATTAAGTAAAACAACTATTTATAGTTAAATCAAGTGATAAAGCAATGCATGTGCAACTAAACAATATCACAATATATTAAGAAATTTGATTAGAAGTATTAATTTGTTACACAACATAAAATTGATCCCAGTCATCGATTTAAAATATATATATAAAAAAAAAAAAACAAATTGCATAACTATGTTACACATAAGTTGTGACTTGTTACATACAATTTTATAAACAAAATCCCATTTTGATATCAGTTTATAGGTCAATCCAATTATTATTGTTTCTATGCATTTATTAGTCTTGATTTGACACATGATTTATGAAAATAAGTTTTTCAAAATTTTTATAATTTAAAACTAAAAATTTGTATAATGTATTGTAATATTTTTTAAAATCTTATGATTTTAAATATGCTACGTAAAATGTTCCGAGTAAAGAGTTATTAAATATTAAAAATTAATATTTTTAAAAAATAAATTAAAACAGAAGGAATAGTAAATAATTTTGATAGTTGATAAGACGTTACTTTCAGGACAAAATATGTCAATTTTCTTGTATGTTTTAATTCCCTGCTAAAAAGAAAGAATCATATCATTGAGTCCATTTGTAACCAGTAACTTGTCGCCAAGAAAGAATAAAATGTCATTATCGTAAAAAAAGTGTTTTTACTATTGAACATAATTGAGAGCAAGTTCATTATTTGTGGTATTGCATGATTACATATGGCCTACCTAAAACATTTCTACACTTCGAAACAATGAGACCACTAAATTAATTCATGGTCCTTCATCACAACTTGTGACGAATATTAAATACAAAAAAAAAAAATAGTATTTTCTTTATTTTAATTTATTTGTCTCATTTTGATTTGAAATGAAAGTTATGAAAGTAAAAATAATTTTTAAATTTTGTGGTTGGAACTAAAATTATGTAGATGGTATCAAAATTATCTGATGTTATTAAATATGTCATGTGGAAAGTTAAAATTTAAAATAATTTTAATGGGTCCAACCTACCGGGTCGTGCAAACACCTACTCTAAACCTTATATAGGAGAATCTTTACCACCCAATTAAACTAAAAAATCGTGGAAGTAACCAAAATTCAATATATCACTTTATTTAAACAAAATAGTTAGTCTCAGCCTTGTTTTATAGGAGATAGTTTTTGTAACATACACGGAACCTTTCTAGGAACTAGTCTAAATAGGTACAACAGTTCCTAAGAAAATATAGTATTTGAAAATAAGACACATCTCCCACCATAATGGAAGAGACATATAAGTTGTCGGAGATCATCATCAGTTTCACCTAAGAAACATCACTGACCCTGCGACCAAACTATGTAAAGTTGCATAACAAGAGTTGTATCAGTACAAACAACACGTCCTGGTAGGCATGATCAATCGAACCGAATCTACCACATAATATCATGTAATTAATCAGAAGAATATATAACTTGAAACCATACGACCTCGATTCCTTTAACCACAAACTTCACTATCAAGGAATACTACATTTTAACTCATGCACTCTATCCCAAGTCACCCACCTCATTCCGTTATCAACTCCACCCTTTAAGACATTCCATCTTCCTACCAGATCATAGTCTGACCTTCTATCACATAAAAGATTTTTTGAAACCATCCATTCTACTAACACCAATTTTTTTTCTATTGATTCCATGCAAGAATCCAAATCCACCACTAGCTCTATTAACCACTCCACTGATGAGTCCACAATTTGGATTCATTTAGGGCTTTATTTTAATAGATTTAGTATCCTCAAATGAATATTTTGTGCCAATAACTGATGTAGATCCTTGATTTTCAGGTATTTGGATTGAGGAACAAAGCATGGACATTAATGAGAAAAAAAGGAATAAGGTAGTTCAAAGAACAAAAACAAGAGGGTCTGATGATCGCCTAACCCATTGGGCGAGTCACCGAATGGCCATGATCTCGCCTAAAGTTCCAGTGTGTCAAGCCTTGAAGGAGAAAATCAAGTCGGCGATAGAAAGGAGCAGTCGGCGAGTCACCGAACAATTCTATGATGCAGAGCTAGATCGCACAAAGTTATAGAACTTGAAGATGTTGAAGGCCAAAGCAAAAAGGCGATGGAATTGACCAAAGTGCGGATCGCCGAGTGGAACGGCAATCTCGACTTATTGCGCCGAATGGTCTTTCGCAACATACTTTTGGCGACTATAAATACATTTTTAAATTCTTAGTTTAGTATCAAATTTTTATCAATTTTTGAATATCAGTTTTTGAAGTTTTAGAACTGAGAGTATTCAGACAATATTTTCCTTAGCTTTGAAGATTTGAAGATTTTCATTTTTGAGAAATTGGAAGTGGGTCTTTGAAATTCTTCAACCTTGACCTTTGTAAAGACAAAATTAATTGTACCCAGTTGATGGAAACACAATTTGGTAACGATTCCTATCTTTTTATGATGTCTAGCTAAAACTCCAATTCTTGGGGTGTGATTATGTGATTATGGGTTGATTTAGGTGTTGGGTATTGTCAATTGATAGTTAAAATGTTGTTTAAAAGTGATTTCAATCAGTAATTGTGGTTTAATTTAATGGGTTGTAGTTGCAAATGCAATTCTAACTTTGTGTTTTTGGCTTGCTCGAGAGAAAAGTTTTAAAACCAAGATTACTGATTTGATGGTCTATGGGTATTGTGTTGTCATGGGTTCAGCTCGAGAGAGTGAATCCTAAACCCTTTTCCACACATTCAGCTCGAGAGAGTGAATGGACTAAAGTGAAGGCTGTTCTTAATTGCTGCTTATTGGTGTTCAAGAGAAACCAATTTGATTCGGGGTAAACTGTCGAGAGAAAGTTTTTCCCCACTAAAGTCTAGCTTATTCACTGATTTACAATTATTTACTATAAATTGCAATTACCCACTTGTCTACCTTAGCCCATAATTTAATCACATCCCAAGAACCCATCTCTTTAGTTGTTTATTTGTGTTATTTGTTGTTGTTGTAGTTGGTAATTACAATCAAAACTCCCATATTTGACACATGTGTCACCCCTTAATTTGAAACCATGATTTTATTCGTAAATATTTTTACCTATGATTGACTTGAACATATTTGTACTTGGCTCTTGAATCTTAAGCACGTACCACTCCCTGTGGGATTCGACCCCAACTCACTTAGTTGGGTTATATTACTAACTAACAATCGTTGACACTTAGTATTGGAAGAAGTGTCCTAATACGTGAAATCAAAATGGCGCCGCTGCCGGGGAGTGGTGTTGTTTAAGATTCTATAGTTCAGTTGAATTTTGTTCTTGTTAGTCATAGTTGAACTTACTTAATTTTAGTTATGTTTTGCTTGTTTGTGTTTTGAAACAAGAAGTATGAGAGTGAACGGAAGCAATGGTGGCCAAGTAGGCCATCAATATGACATTGATAACCTCAACGATGTCAATGAACCTAATGCTAATGACCCCTATCTTATGGGTGGTATCGGTGCAATTCGCTTACCCCTAGCCGAAGGGAATGCGGTGTTCCACATCACAAGTACTATGTTGCAGCTCTTGCAATTGAAGGGGTTGTTCGGTGGTTTGGCTTATGAGGATCCCCATGAAAATATTAGAAACTTCGTGGATGTATACGGACCGTTCTCCTTCAAGAACATATCCCAAGAGTCGGTCCGGTTGAGGTTATTCCCGTTCTCTTTAATGGGAGAAACATGTAAGTGCTGACTGAATTGCCACATGAATTAATCAGTTCGTGAGAGGAGTTGGTCACCGTATTTCAAGTGCAATTTTTCTCTCTTTCGAAGATGATGACTCTTTGGGATAGCATTTAGAGCTTCAAGCGTCTAGAGAGCGAGCCAATTTATGAAACTTGGTTGCGATTCAAGAAGTTGGTGCTTCAATGCCCAACTCATGGCTTGCCTGATAACGTGTTGCTGCAGTATTTTTATCGGAGCCTTGACTTGGTAAACAAGGGTGTTGCTGACCAACTTTCTCTGAGAGGTTTGATGTAACAACCTTATGTGATAGAGACTTAGCTCTTAGATGGCATGACCACAGTTAATCAGGCTAGGTACACTCGTAAAGATCAGTCTGCCCTCTCACATTTAAATTGACCAAAGATCAGATGGAGAAAAATCACGAGAGGGACCAGAACATGGCCAAGATCATGACACAACTTGATATTTTGTCCAAAAATGTCATGGGAGCTGGTGATCGGAGTGTCAATGTCGTGGGTGTCGGGTGTGCTAATCCTGACGAGGCAAAGTTTGAGGTGTTGTACAGCGAAGAGGTGAATTTACTAGCAAACCAAGATGGTGGTTATCGTTCAAACTACCCGAGGTAGGGTGGTAACCAAGGTTGGAATAGGGATGAAGGTTGGAAGGATCATGATCGAGAATGGAGGGATCGAAATCCTAATTGGAAGGATGAGGAGAAGGATAGGTATCTACCTCCTCATGAGTGCCAAAAGCCAAAGGATTTAGAAGGTGGTCGTTTGGGGGAAATGCTTTCTCATATCCTTAACAAATCTGAGGGGTCAGACAAGATTTTGAAAGAAATGAAAGAAGATGTGTCAACCCTTAGCCAGATTGTTACCTCTCATTCCGTTTCAATCAAGAAGTTGGAGACCCAAATGGGTCATATCTCGTCTCATTTAAACCCGAGACAACAAGGGGGGTTGCCTAGTGATACTATGGCCAACCCCAAGAATGAGGTTTGAGTGTGGACTCTCATCGTTCCACGACGTTAACTAAGGCGATGTTTGGGAAACAACCCAACTTTTATTTTCTTTCTTTTTTAAGTTTGAAATAATGGTGATTGTGCTGGTCAAAGTGTGGAAGGTGTTTGAAAAGTGTAGGTTGGCGAACTAAAAGTCCCGTCGGCGACTCGCCGAAGAGGTTGGCGATCCTGACTTGGATAATTGTTGGACTCAAGGCACTTTTAAGCTGGATTCTGTAAAACTCGGCGAGCCCAGGAGCTGATTGGCGAATCGCCAACTAGGTCGGCGATCACGACTTAGTCCGCCATTTGGGCCCTCACATTAACTGGAGGTCTTGTAAAACTCGGCAAGGTAAGTGCCCACTTGGTGTGTCGCCAAGTGGGTCGGCGAGCAAAACTAATGTCGTCGAATGGGCGAGAACTGGACGGTTTTTAAAGACCAAAGGTTTAAACTTTCAAACTCTTTAACTTTCCCTCACTTTTAATCTTCCTTAATTCACACCCGCACAATATTATCTATATTTCTTGCATTTTTATCGCACTTTGGTCATCAGATTTGTGTTCGGAGTGGATTACTTTGCCACCTAGCATTTCATTCTTGATTATTCGACATCTAAGGTTGGTTTCCGAACCCCGAGTTTATTTTTAGCAATTTGTACTCATTTGCTAGTAATTTGATCTTAGTGATGTGTGCTGGGCCTCTCTATTCTTAATTGTTTATGTGTGTGCCTATGTTAATTCAAAAATCTTGCCTGTAATGCCTTTATTATTGAATTCCCGTGATTTTGTGCCTTAAAATTGGTTAAAATTTGTGGGGTTGTGCTTGCATTTTGTTGGGTCTAGTCGGGTGAAGTCTAAGTAGCCTATATTTGTGCCAAATGACGTATTTTGTCTATTGATGGAGTGGTTCACATCATTCTTAAGGGCAAAAGTCGTCAAAAGGCCAAATTTGGCAAAATCGAGAGAAGTCTGAGTATCCCGAGGGCATGGGAGTAATGGGTCTTAGTTTAATTTGATACGTGCATGTTTTGATTTTGTTTTCGGGGGCTGCGGGGTTGAATTTGAGGATTTGGGTTGAAAGTAGGCACGTTGGGTCGTTTGGCGAGCTGGGTCGAGCTCACCGAACCACTCGGCAGTTCGCCAAAGTTCCTCATACCGCCTTTAATTTCATGCTATTTGTGAAGTTTGGTTCTAAAACTTTCGGCGAGAAGCCTGAGGTCGCCGAATGCACTTGGTGACTCGTCAATAGTCCTCCTTAATCACCCTTCGGCGAGCTAATGCTTGCTCGCAGAATGCTATCGGTGATTTACCGAAAGGCCTTCCCATCGCCGACATGCCAAATTTTTCTGAGATTTTTGAGCCAATCCTTTTGGCGAGCCCCATCTAGCTCGCCAAAGAGATTCGGCGAGTCTGTCTGCAACCATTTTTTGTGCTTTTGTTTGAATTGTTTCTAACTTTTCCTGATGAATTTGCAAACATGGCCAGACCAAAATTTGCTAGTAGAAACATGCCACCCCGGAAGAAGGCTAAAGGGATAAAAATCAATGAGGATGCCGCTCCATCCAGGGGCAAGGCTACCAAGCTTCCCATAACTGGTGGGAAAGGCAAGGGTAAAGGGAAGGCACTTGCGTCACTAGAGGCCAGCTCCAACAGTGACGGTATCTATGCCACTCACCTCTCCACTTCTGAGAATAAGGGTAAACACTAGGAGCAGTAGGCTACAGCTACAGAGCTTGAGGATTATGAACTGATAGCAGCACAGAGGGCTGAGCTACGATCCAAAAGGATGAACAATTTATCTAGGATCAGGACTCCTTAGGCCACCCCTCCTCCTCCTCTAGCTCCAGCACAGGCAATGGTCCTAGCACCACCCGTACAAGGCCCTCCTCCCAAGTCTATGAATAGACTGAAGACTGAAGGGATGAAGACAATCATTGAGGAGAAGCGCCTGTCCACTGATGAGCTCATTGACAGGTACCCAGAGATAATGAGTTGCCTCAAGTCACATAGCTTCCAGATCTTCACCAAGCCCCATGGCCTTTACATTCCTACTTGGGTTCGAGAGTTCTACACTACGTATGGAGCCTTGATACTGCAAAGAAAGAAATAGGCAGCTGCATTCAAACCAGTTGACTATGTAGTTGTCCGAGGAAAGAGGGTCAAGTGTGATAGTGAGGCTATTAATGATGTCCTAGAATTTCCAGATGATATTCATGACGAGTGCCAGCATCTGATCAGGACAAAGACTCTAGAAAATATGAAGAAATGGCTGGCCCGCTTATATTAGAAAGTACTCCCAAGTGGCTAGAGATTGGAGCACCGATTGAAAAAAAGGATCTAAACATAGCTGCATGGTTTTGGTTTGGCTTTATCAGCAGCACTATCATGCCATCCCAAAATGAGTCGATTCTCCGACAAGCCAAGGTAGCCTGTCTTGGTTGCATCATCAAGGAGACAAGGATAAATCTGGGAATAACTATGGCACATAAGATGGTCATGAGGGCCAAGCAGTGCCAGACTTTCCTCTCCTTTCCAGTATTGATCACCAAGTTATGCAGGCCGGCTCAGGTTCCTAGAGTGGCGAAGAAAGACGTGGAAGTGATTCCCACATCTTCCACTAATATCCGGAGGATCAAGGCAAAATATTTAAAGGATGAGGCAGAGAAGAAGAAGGCAGCCCCGCTGGACTCTTGCCCGATTGTGGATACAGACTCATTACGTGTAGAGGCATCTTTGCCTACTCCGGCCACTAGGCCTTTCAGGTATATCCAGTGTTGTTCCTTCTGACCCCCCCTAGTTCCTCTGCTGCTACATTGCCTCCCAGAGCTGCTGTTGTTGCAGTTTCCCGAACCCCGCTCACTCAGGCTACATTACTCTGGATGGGGCACCTAGCCTATTCTGTTGATCGTCATGCTACCAGACTTGAGGCCTCCATTTTGGGCATGATTCAGACAGCTATTTGCTTATGCTGTGACACCGTTGGGTGCTACTATTGATGACCTTGCGGCTAGGATAGCGGTGTGTAAGCGTGGCCAAGGGGCTACCGAGGAGGTGATAACTTTAAAGGCCGCTATTGCTACGCTAAGGAGTGATGTGGATCAGCTGAAATCCACCGACATGTCAATGATTTTCTGGATGGTGGAGATTTTAGATGTGCCAAAGATGCCTCCGACTACTACCAGAGATGAGATTAGAGTTGAGGAGACAATGGATCCTGAGTCCGAGGCTAAGACGGATGAGGAGATTCTTGGGGTTGCTGAGGAGGCTTTGTATGAGGGCCCTACTGAGACTGAAGTGGGCATGATAAATGCAGCTGTGTAGGCTTCTTTGGCAGATACATCCTTGGCTGACCCTAGTGCATCTACTACTCCTTCTGAGGTGACTCCGGGCACTGATGCCCAAGTTCCAAGCACCACACCAGGCATTGATGCCCAGGTTCTAAGCACCACACCGAGCACTAAGGCCCAGACAGATGGAGTGACTATTTAGACAGGATCCCTTTTTATCTCCCTCTCTGTCTTACTTTTTAACTTATGGATATTATTTTGCTTGCATTTGAGGACAAATGTTTTTTATTTGTGGTGGGGTGAAGCCCACCTTGTATGACTATTTTTCTATATATATTTGGGGTTTTAAGCTATAACTGTGTTTTGCACTGTTTTTGTGGATGATTGAGCTTGTGGCTCCTTATTTTTAATTGAAATGATTTTTGGACCCTTTCAAAAATATTTGTGCCAGCTCTTGATTATGTTTGAATGTGGCTGTTCTCTTGTAAATTCTAGTATCGGTCTTGATCAATACCGATGACTTGAATAGTGCTCATAATCGAAAAAAATGAATGTGCGGCTACAATAAGCCCAAATGAAATTGCATAGACAATATGTGAACTTTTTGCATCTCGTTGTGACTAGCCAAGTATCGAATTGAGTCTCTTGTGATGAACATTGCACACTAGCGAAAGTGTGGAGTCTTGTTTGACATTGGTGTCAATGCCTTGTGTGATGAGCTTACCGTGAACCATGTGTGATGACACCTAGAATTTGCCCCGTTGGTCCGGTTGACTAAGTGATGCAAGCTCTTGAGATGATCTTAGGAAACTTTGAAGAGTGTGAAACAATTTGACATTATACATCTTTTTGTGGCCTACCTTGTGAGTGTGTGAACTTCGCTTGAACACCTTTTGAGCCTTACCCTTTTCTTGGAAGAAACTTGATGAAATTGTGACCTTTCTTGATCCTTTACCCTAAACCCTCATGATTTGTGGTTTATGTGAATAGCCAACTAGGGCTAAAAGCCTAAGTTGGGGGTGTGGTGAAAAGAGAAGGTAAATCAAGAAGTACAAAGAAGTCCCCTTTGACCCATGGTTTTGAGAAAGATGGAGCCCCTCCACAGAAAAAAAAAAAAAAAAAAAAAAAAAGATAAAAAGAATGAAAAAGAAAAAACATGAAAAAGTTGTGGAATAAAATTGTGAAATTGCAAAAAGAATTGGGGTGTCCAACAATCCATGGAAAGTGAATAATGGGGTGACCTTTGAGCATCAATGAGAATGATAAAGAAGAGGGAGAAAGTGTTGTTCACGCCACATCTCATCAGGGTAGAAGCCACTAAACCTAAATGACCATACCTTTACACTCAACCCGTTACAAACCTTGAAAAGATCTTTTTGATCTTGAGTGAGCTGAAACAAGTGTTGATTCGAAAATATGGGCAAACCTATGGGTGAAATCATGCATTGTGTTCATCTTTGTGAGTGTGAATGTTGCATTTGATTCTGGAGCTTTAATTGTTGAACCATTGTGTGTGAATATGGAATCACTCTTTGTGTGAGGGCATTTGAGTACCTTTGTTGAGCTTGAACTTGCATTTGAAGCAAGTATTGTGAACTTGAAAGTCTTTGATAATGGTGAGTCACAACTTGAATCTTTGAGTGCACAATTGATCCTTGCATGAGTAAGTTGAGTCTTTTTGTGTGCATTCATGATTGAGTCTTGTGTAGAACTATTTGAGACATCCTTTTTGAACTACTGAACTTGAGTTTAACTTAAGGACAAATAAAAGTTTAAGTTGGGGTGTTGATGAGTCCGCGATTTGGACTCATTTAGGGCTTTATTTTAATAGATTTAGTGTCCTTAAATGCATATTTTGTGCCAATAAATGATGTAAATCCTTGATTTTCAGATATTTGGATTGACACTACAAAAAAATGCTTAAATAGCGGGGGTTAATTTTAAGGTTTGTGGGGGTTTAAAACCCCCGCAATCCAGTATTGCGGCAGTTGTAAAAACTCCCACTATAAGAGTTGTCGCAAGCAATTTGCGGCAGTTTTTCTTTGACCCCCACAATCAATTAGTGGGGGTTACTTTGCGGAGGTCGACCCACCCTAATTTAAAATTAAATCTTTTGATATTATTTTTCAGTTACAAATAACGGGGGTTTAAAGCCTCCACAATTTTTGCAATTGCTTATATTGAAAGATCTGGGCAATCACATAAGCTCTACAATTTATTCAATATACTTTTATTCATATATTATTTATAGAATCACTAATTAAGCTTAAATCATAATCAAATCCAAAAAATGTCTCAAGGTCAAGAAATATATATTCTTTAACGACATATCATAAAGTCACAAAAATATTGTATTATCATTAGTCGCTAAAATGATATTGTCAACATCAAATATCTTCATCAGAATCAAACACTAAATCTAAACACAAAATATCCAATTCAACATTTTAACATCCCATCCAATCACACATCTGGTCATCAAATTAATTAGCTAAGAATATAGGCGGAATTGGTTCACTACAATATAATCAACGGCTGTCATGGCTAGGATTACTATCACCACCGCATGTTCTTCTTGTGTGCATAGGCGGAATTGGTTCACTAGCAGCATCACTTGGCTGCATAAAAAATAAAGTATAAAATTAATTAAGTGATATGAAAAAATGTAAAATCCTTGGCAAATATTATGTTTAAAACTATACTTATCATCAGTTAATATAAGTCAACAAAAAATGCATTAAAGAAAGGAGAAGCAATATACAAATCAAATGAAAATAGAAATGTAAGAACATTACTTATAGTTGTTGTAAGAATTTGTCAAAGGAGAAGCAAAGAACCCCGCAAATTGTTCTGGTATCATCCCTTCTTTCATTATCATATATGCCTTAAAAGCATTCATCATTTGATTATAAGCATTCATCATTTGATTGTGGTTCTCTTGGCATTGGGACGAACATGAACCTTCACTACTTGAAGCACTTGCACCACCAAAATGCGGTATTACTTGTTTAAAAACTTTACTGGGGACAACTCCTAATCCCAAACATCTAACCCTTCTAGAGTGCTCTTTTCCTAAAACCTTACCAACAGCATCATTTGGCGAAATTTGAGACTCATCCATGGTACTTTGGCTCAAAGTTAGCTCAATTTTTTCCTATATATACATACAAAATCAATGCCGCAAATAAAAAAGCAGTAATATTGGAATCTTCTTAGTAAATACAGAAAGATAAAAACTACTTATATGTACATGTAAGAACATGAGTAGTTAGAGGTACGGGACCACAAGCCATCATAATACAATTAAATAGCAAAGAATTGAGTCTATATAACCTCCATCAATTAATCAACTAGTTCACAACTATTGCCCTATCTTTTTTTTTTTTTTATCTTGTTGAAATACAATTAGAATTCATGAAGAAACTTACACATATTTCTTTTGCAGCTTCATTAACATATACTCCATCTTTATTTTTATGAGTAGCAATATATATTTGTGCTCGTCCAGGTCTTTGTCCTGTTTCAGCCATCTACAAATAAAAAATCCAAATAAGAATATTTTACTATTCAAAAATGAATACATAATAAGTTAATTTACTAATCACCATTTCTGCCCTTCTTGTAGCATTCGCTTTAGAGCCACCTGTGTGTGGAATTGTCTGTTTTTTCCGATTTTCAGTGTTTCTTCTACGCATTTCCTTATAAAAAATATACGAAACCTAATTAAAAAAATCAAATAGTTACATGATAATAAAGACTAGTACAAACAGTAACATAAGTACCTTTGTTGAATCTTTATATTGGTAATCAACAAAAGAAATCCATTGATCTTGTGGAATTCCATCGGGCACATTATCAATAATCACAACTTTACTTTTAAGTGGGTCTTTGACTAACTTCCACAAGTTCTTCTTATTTGCAGCCCACTTCTTTCCAATAGATTTATAAATATGTTGCCGCACATTTGACTCTATTGTCTTAAAGGAGAACTTGGGCTTCAAGAAAGAAAATATTAGTTAGCTTATCCATTGGTTGTAAATATAATATTGAAATTACCAATTATCTTTCTAACCAAAAAGTAAAATAGAGTAAGAGTCTAGTTGTAAGCTTATACCTTTATAATTTGATCGAAGACACGATTTAAGTATGACATAGGCAAACTTGACCATTTCTCAAAGTTGATTGGAAATAAAGAGCAATCACATGCTAAAATTCTACAAAAGCCTGAAAGAAGGCTACGAGCCTCTTCAAATGGTTCATTCAGGTAATCAAAATTAACCACAATAAGTTCATCACCTGATAAATTAAGCACATCTATTTTTTTTTACTTTGAGCCTTTTGACATTGTTTTCTGAATCTATAATAAAAACAAAGATAAGTTGAAGTATGAGAGAAACAAATAATGCTTATTGAATATGCGCTGATACTCAAAATTATTTACCTATTGCTTCTACAGTCCAAAATGATTGTGATTCACGCCCAGTACGCTTTTTGAATGGAGCTTGAACTGTTGGAACTTGTTGTGATGAGTCTTGTTCTGTTGAAGTTGGATGTGATGTCGAGTGAACTAAATGAGATGGTTGTGATGTAGGATAAGCTGTTGAAGCTGAATGTGATGCCGAGTCAACTGATTGAGATGACTGTGATACAGGCTTCATATTAGAGGCGCCTGCAATGTCGGTTGAAATAGTGGGACTGAATGTGTTGTGGCCAGAAATGATGTGGTCTGATGTGGTGGCAGACATGATATTGATTGGAGAAATGAATGTGTTGATTCCGCACCTTGAGAATCAGATACTAATTGATCTGAGTTTTGTTTCTTCTATAAATGCTTGAACTTTGGCATGCTGGAAATTCAATATTTCAAATCCTGTAGCATGAATCAATTAATTTCATAAGAAGTTAAAAAATATTCAGACAAAAACAACAATTGATAACCTGCAAATACTACATCTTAACCATAAAAATAAGCACCTGAAACTAAAAAAACAGCAACAAAAAATCTGCAGAAACAGCAGCTTAAAATGCACAAAATCAGCAACTAAAAATTGAAAAAATAGTAGATAAAACACAGTAGAAACAACAACTTAAAACACAAAAATTCAGCACCTAAAAGCAACAAAATAGTAGCCAAAAACTGCAAAAACAACAGCTTAAAATGCCAAAAAACAGCAACTAATAACCTACAAATACTTCATCTTAAGCACCTGAAACTAAAAAACCAGCAACCAAAATCTACAGAAACAGCAGCTTAAAACTCACAAAATCAGCAACTAAAAATTGAAAAAATAATAGCCAAAAACTGTAGACGCTACAGTTTCAAACACAAAACAACAGCAGCTAAAAGTAGAAAAAAACAGCTACTAAAATATTGCAGAAATTGCAGCGTCAAATACAAAATACAAGAAACTAAAAAGAGAAGAGCCAACAACTAAAAACTTCTAAAAAAAACAGCTTAAAATGCAAAATATAGTCCAAATCTTTGCTATTTCATTCATTCATATTCTCCTCTATTGCAATTTGGATATTCTCGTAGTCATCATCAAAAATTTATCCAAATTCCTGTTGTTGGTATGGCTCATTCTCGTACAGATCCTCTTCATCAACCTCTCCCATTTCAAACAAATCTCTTGGCTTTAGATGTACAGCGACACTCCATTCTTTATCAGTCTCATCATCAACATAGTAGACCATATTTGCTTGGGATGCTTCAATATATGGATCATGATCCTCGTGATCACCAGTGTGAATCAATTTAGAAAAATTGACACAGTTAAACTTCCAAGCATCTATTTTGTACTCTCTATTTCGAGTAGTATCAGCCCATAAACACTTGAAAAGAATAACTTTGAACCTACAATAATAATTAAGCTCGATAATATCTTCTAACTTTCCATAATATGGAAGGTCCGCTTGTCTTACACACCTATCTACACTAGACGCAATACAAGAAGTGTCAGAGATGAGAAAAACTCCACTATTTTGAGTTTTTGATCCTTGTTCTCTAGATAAAGTTCAAATTTTGAATCCATTAATGTTATAAGCACTAAATCTTCTTGCATCTTGTGCAGGACCTTGTGCTAAAAACTTGATATCATCAGAGATAGTTTCTGCGATATCTGGGTTCATAATCTAAACAAACATAATATATCTGTTAGAGATACTAAATTGACAAATAAATATGTTCAAAACAAACATTCTAAAATTATTTACTCACTCGCTTAGGAAACCAATCAGGAAACTCTTTACTAACTCTCTTCTCTATCTCTGTTGTTGAAACTCTTCGACCTCATGTACTTCTTTAGATGTGCTGTCTGAATTCACTATACAATTGTTATATATATATATATATATATATATATATATATATATATATATTAAATTTTTACCTGATTATTCTACACATTCCTTAAAAATTCAAATAAGTTTAAATTTCATACTCAATGAATGGCTTCACTGCTGCGCAATTAAGTAACACATATCGATGAGCTTGAGTTTTCTCTAAAGTAGTCAATGGTTTTGTTGTGGAGTCTCCAACAGGTTTACCTTGTTGTGGAAACATAGATGACTTTCCAGAAGCCTCATTATGATTTGGTTCATCGTTTAGACGTTTAGGTCGATTCAACCTTGACTCAATTTCATCAAAATAACGAGAGTAAAGAGTTAGAACTTCTTCAACCTTATGCCCCTCAGCTATTGAGCCTTCAGATTGAGATTTGTTCCGTACGAGAGACTTAAAATGACCTAACAATCTATGATCATGATAATGAAATGTTAGAAAACTTATTTATATTTAAATTCTATTCCAGATTCAATTCAATAATTTTGAATAAGAAATTTTTTACCTTTCAACAAAATACATCCAGCGATAATGTACAGGCCCACCTTGTTTTACTTCATCAACTAGATGGACAGTCAGATGAATCGTTACAGTAAAAAATGAAAGGGGAAACAATATCTCTAGATGACTCAATGTTTCTACAATTCGATTTTGTAGCTTTTCTAGGTCAGAGATAGTTAACCTCTTCATACAAAAATGCTAAAGGAAGAAAACTACTGCGAGTTGCAACGACCTGATTTGGAAGAACATTGCGAATTGCTATCGGTAACAATTGTTGCATGAGGATATGACAATCATGACTCTTTAATCCAAAGATTCCTTTTTTATCCAAATCAATACAACTAGATATATTACTTGCATAACCATCTGGCACTAAGATATTCTTTAAAGTCTTGAGGAAGGCCAATTTCTTCTTCTTTGGAATTGTAAATGCACCAAGCCGACATTCACCATTCTCATCCGGCCATAGATCGCGCCATATACCCATGTCTTGTAGATCTTTTCGAGCCTTAATATGATCCTTTGATTTTTCTTTATCATTTAGCAAGGTATATATGATGCTGTCAAACACATTCTTTTCAATTTGCATAACATCTAAATTGTGGCGCAACAAATTAGACTCCCAATATAGAAGATCAAAGAAGATGCTTTTTTTCTCCATTGTTGAGTTCCACCTTCATCATCAATTCTTTGCTTGTTTCGTTTTCTTTTACAATTCAACTCTGCCGGTCTTCCAAATGTGACATTGATATCTTTCACTTGTTGAAAAATATCTGATCCTGATAACTTCTTTGGAGGGGTCCTCTCTTCTATGGTTCCATCAAAACGATGCCTCATCATTCTAAATTTGTGATTTCTAGATAAAAATGGATGATGGCCAATAAAACTCCACTTTCTACTATAAGGAAGTCGACAAGGTTCTGCGTCAAAATTACAAAAGGGACATGCAAGACCAGTATGTGTGTTCCAACCAAATAAGCTATCAAGTCCAGGAAAGTCGCTAATTGTCCACATAAGAGCCGCTCTCATTCTAAACATTTCATTCATTGATGAGTCAAAAGTGTCAACACCATCACTCCACAGTTCTTTCAACTCCTTAATAAGGGATTGGAGGTATACATCTATGTTATTTCCTAGTGCACGTGGACCTGGAATAATCATTGAGAGGATGAAATTTGGTTGTTTCATACACAACCATGGAGGAAGATTGTATGGAACCAAAATAACAGGCCAAATGCTATGACTAGTACTAATTGTCCCGAAAGGTTTGAAACTATCACTAGCTAGGCCTAATCGAACATTTCGAGGATCAGAAGAAAATTCAGGAAAAGTTGTATCAAACTTCTTCCACGCCTCACCATCTCTAGGATGTCGTAGGGTTCCATCGTTGTTATCATTCTCTGCATGCCATCTCATATGCTCTGCAATTTTAGAACACATGAACAATCTTTGCAATATTGGTTTTAAGGGAAAGTATCGCAAAATTTTTGCAGGCATCTTCTTTTTCTTCTTACTTGTGGTCGGTGTATGATCCGTATTGCTCTTCTTCTCTGGCTTCCATCTAGAAGTGTGACAATACTTTCATGTCTCGGCGTTAACATCATCTTCCCAATACAACATGCAATCATTTGGACAAGCATCTATTTTGATATAGTCAAGACTCAACTTATTTATGGTTTTCTTGGCCTCATAAAAAGAATCAGGGATCTTGGCAAATTTAAATGCATCCCTCAGTAGATTTAGGATCATAGTCATTCCCTTATCACTTAATCCAGACAAACACTTAATATGATAAAGCTTTAACAAAAATTCCAACTTTGAGTGCTTGGAGCCTTCATACAATTCTTGACTTCCATCTTTAAGCAACTCAAATAATTTTTTCTTATTTAAAGCAAACGTATCATGTAATGTTTCTTCTTCTTCCACTACCGGTGATGGACCTACATGAACACCCTCATTCCTTAAGCCTCCGAATGCTTCATTAACCAATAATTCTATTGGATTTTCAATGGGTGGTGTAGCCCGAGTGGTCTCTATGTTTCTCGAATTAGAAAACACATTCATTTCTCCATGCATAACCCAAGTGACATAATTCTTTGGAAACGGCTTGTTGATCAAATGGTCAAACACTATATTTCTAGTTTGCCACTTTCCAAAACCACATTTAGGACATGGACATTTAATTTTATCTCCTATAGCTCCATTGTTAAATGCAAAATCTAGAAATTGATTCAGACTAAGCAAATACTCCGATGTGTTTCATGGCATTCCAATCCAAGACTTATCCATTGAAAAAATAGATTAACGTGCAAGAATATCACCTATAAGATTTCATGAGTAAGAAAATGAGTGTCCATTAGCATCACTTGCTGAGAATAAAAATTAATTAACAAAGAACACACAATCAAAGAATTCATAACAAAACTCACAATTGATGTCAAATCCTCCCTGTTAATGATGAGACATTGTCATATAAATGTACGAAAAATGTATATAATCATATTCAAAATAAACTTGTGATACAACAAAAGTTTCATTCAACAAATCATTAAAATAACCAAAAGAATGAGGAACTTATAGCTTATGCAATAGATGCAATACAATAAATATGAATCTCGTAACTTTAACTACCTAATTGGAAACAAAAACACATCCAAATCTCATTGTGCGGTGGCTATGTACCAACAAAATTTATCATAATTCCTTTTTTTTGACAGCAAACAAATACAAACCACTCGAGTTGGTTCAAACTTCAAAGTAAAATCAACACTAAGACGTTCCTCCCATAAATTATCAACATATCATATGGTAGAGCCTTCAAAACAGATTTTGAAACAAAAAGTACTTCTAGGTATAGTACTCTACAAACAACCAACACAAAAATGACTATATATAATGAACATTTAATTCTACAATGTTATCATTCCATCTAATATCAAACCATAAAAAATAACCAACATAAATTTTCAACTACATCAAAGTACATAAAAAAATGAACACTCATTTTAAATAGATCATATCACTTTCATCTAGATAAATCTTATTAGCTCAATTGATTGACTATCTAAACTTATAATTTCAATCAGCCATAATCAAAACATAAGGAGATAAGGTAAAAGTTACAACTCATAAAAAATCTAAGTCAATATAAGTCAAAACAATGGTCTTAAGTTCTAAAACAATCAATAGACTAATGTACAGCAAAATCACAAGAAAAAATAAGAATGAAAATCTAATCAGTAGATGGGAAACCCATTTGTGAAAATAAGGGAACAAACATCTTTCACAAATGAGAACCCTTCTCAAGAACTTATTGTCTCCTTCACATATTTTAAACCCATCTATGAAAACTCCAAATTCAAACAAGCAATAAATATAAATCTATCAAAATTTGAGATACCAATACCAAAATTTGAGATACCCATACAAAAATTTGAGATACCCATATCAAAATTCGAGATACCAATACCAAAATTTGAGATACCCATACAAAAATTTGAGATACCCATATCAAAATTTGAGATACCCATATGAAAATTCGAGATACCCATATAAAAATTTGAGATTCTCATATCAAAATTCGATCAAAATAAAAAAATAGCAATTATTTTGTTGAAAGATAAACATAAAGTTGTGTACCAGATTATTAGGAGAAGATGCAAACATGAACTCTTTGATTGTGAACTGTAGAGGAGAAATAATAAAAACTTGTGAACTACAAAGTGAAATAGGTTTTTGAAATGTGAAAAATATTTACTAGAAAAATTGAGGGAAACCAAAAGAAAAGCGGGAATGCTAGCTGATGCAAACTATTTTTTTTTTGGGATTAGTGAAGGTTTTGACCGCTGCTAAATATTTATAATTACGTCAGTTTAGAAAACCCCCATTATTTAATATAATTTGCGGGGGTTGGAACTGACCTCCATTTTTAAACTCCCGCTATTTAAGCATTATTTTGTAGTGTGAGGAACAAAGCATGGACACTAATGAGCAAAAAAGGAACAAGGCAATTGAAAGAACGAAGAAAAGAGGGCCTGATGATCGCCTAACCCATTGGGTGAGTCGCCAAATGGCCATGATCTCGCTTAAAGTTCCAGTGTGCCAATTCCTGAAGGAGAAAATCAAGTCGGCGATAGAAAGGAGCAGTCGGCGAGTCCTCAAACGGTTCCGCGATGTAGTGCTACATCGTCCAAACTTACAAAACTTGACGTTGCTAAAGGCTAAAGAAAAAAGGCGATGGAATTGATCAAAGGGCAGATACTTTTGGCGATTATAAATACATTTTTAAATTCTCAGTTTAGTATCAAATTTTTATCAGTTTTTGAAGTTTTAGAACTGAGAGTATTGAGACAATATTTTCCTTAGCTTTGAAGATTTGAAGATTCCATTTTTGAGAAACTGGAAGTGGTTCTTTGAAATTCTTCAACCTTGACCTTTGTAAAGATGAAATTAATCGTACCCAGTTGATGGAAACACAATTTGGTAACGATTTCTATCTTTTTATGATGTCTAGCTAAAGCCTTAATTCTTGGGGTGTGATTATGTGATTATGGGTTGATTTAGTTGTTGGGTATTGTTAATTGATAGTTTAAATGTTGTTTAAAAGTTATTTCAATCAGTAATTGTGGTTTAATTTAAAGGGTTGTAGTTGCAAATGTAATTCTAACTTCGTGTTTTTGTCTTGCTCGAGAGAGAGGTTTTAAAGCCAAGATTACTAATTTGATGGTCTGTGGGTATTGGGTTGTCATGAGTTCAGCTCAAGAGAGTGAATCCTAAACCCTTTTCCACACATTCAGCTCGAGAGAGTGAATGGACTAAAGTGAAGGTTGTTCTTAATTGCTGCTTATTGGTGTTCGAGAGAAAGTTTATCCCCACTAAAGTCTAGCTTATTCACTGATTTAAAGCTATTTACTATAAATTGCAATTACCCACTTGTCTACCTTAGCCCATAATCCAATCACATCCCAAGAACCCATCTCTTTACTTGTTTATTTGTGTTATTTGTTGCTGTTGTAGTTGATAATTACAATCAAAATCCCCATATTTGACACTTGTTTCACCCCTTAATTTGAAACCATGCTTTTATTCGTAAATGTTTTTACTTATGATTGACTTGAACATTTTTGTAATTGGCTATTGAATCATAAGCATGTACCACTCCCTATGGGTTTCGACCCTAACTCACTTAGTTGGGTTATATTACTGACTAACAATCGTTGACGCTTAGTATTGGAAGAAGTGTCCTGATATGTGAAATCAACCACCACCCCTTTCTAAGATCCCCCAACCAGTATCCTAGCCCTTGACCCATTTAGTAGCCAACTCTTACATATTCCCGTTGACCTAACCTACATATAATTCAACATTTTCTAAAGTAATTTGGACCATCCAAAGATTCATGAAACCTCATCTATGGTTTTTAACATACAATCTCAATCTATAAAAGAACCATTCCAGTATTTAAATACATCAATCCGGTCACTTATGGACCAATATTTGATAAATGCAACATATGATCCAACCAAAAGATATCTCATACCATATGTGGTATTTGAGCTAACCAATATATATACCAAGGGTGGTATCCGAGCTAATCAAGAGATATCATGTATCAATCGCGGTTTTTGAGCCAATCGAGAATAACACATCAGACAATCAGAATTACAATGAATACAATCACAATTGTAAAGCACAAGCCAATAGGACCTGTTTATTGCATGAGATTGACAACAAATATCATTTCAACTTTACCCCTTTTCAAGTCCCTAACCACACATTCTACAAGTACTACTAGCAAAATAGTTAACATGAACATATGACATAAACAAAAAATAATTCAACCATCACCTACCTCAGCGACCCTTCTCGATGATTTGATGAATAACCATGTTAACCACAACTTACCACCCATAGTATCATACCCATCAACTATAAAAAGGCCAACCGTAATTCATCAAATAGCTTACCATCCTAAATAAAAATTAACAACGCATTTAACCATCCAGACTTCATGCCCGAAGGCCTAGGCATGAAAGCTCTCATCACACTACAAGTATTATGTTTTCAGAGACAAGTGTAACTACTAGATTAAGCCTATCCTACCGAGATACCAAACAACTATTGAGGAGCAATGGTCACAAACTTCTGGCTTCATCTGGGCAAATTTAGACCGGCGTATGCCTAAAATTCATGGGTTTTAACCCCTTTTATGTTGAAATTCCTCTTCTTCATTGTTCCCAAGCTTGGAGCAAATTAGGAGGGTTTTTGGAGTAACATGGCGATATGACACTCCTTGACCACCATTTCCGACACACCCAACATAAACTTACTCATTCTTGCCCTAGAATCGACAACCATAGTCGGAGCATACTTAGTCAATTGAGTAAACTTCAAAGCATACTCTTTCACACTCATGTTCCCTTGACAAAGATTAATGAACTCAAGCACCTTCTCCTCTCTTATCTCAAGAGGAAAGAAACAATCAATAAAATCCTCTTTGAATTTATCTCAATCAAAAGGACCACATTAATAGCCCTCTCTTCCTTCCACTGTTTGAACCAAACTTGAGCAACACTCTTAAGTTGATAAGTGGCCAATTCCACCTTTTCCACTGGTGATGCTCCCATAATTTCCACTATCTTACACACCTAATCAATGAAATCTTGAGAATCCTCATCAACTTTAGACCCATAGAACTCCGGGGGATTCATCTTACTGAAGTCCCTTACCCATATTGTCGTAGTACCCACATTTGGGTTCGAGGCAGAAATGACCTCCCTATTATCTTGAACCATCATAGCTTGAGCCAACATTTGAAAAGTGGCTCGAAATTTGACATGAGTCACTTACTCGGCCAAAGGGTCAATCATGGCTTGAGAAACCTCGGGCTCAACATCGTTAGCCACATTTCTTCTTACATAAGCTCTTTGAGGAGCCATATCTCGAAAAGCATCAGCAAAAAGAGTTAGGAGAGAGACCTTCATAGAGATGAAGTCTATGGAATGACTTTAGAATGGTGAAAGAAGTGAAGTTCCCTAAATTCTTTGAGGCCTTATATTCATACATGTGACACGTTTTACACTTATGAACAAGACTCCCCTCAACGTGGCTTGCAAGACATTCTAGGACCTTTTCAAAAACATGGCTTTTATACCAAGTTTTTCATGACTCATAGTATAGCTTAGATCTGACACAACGTATAGGACATCGAGAGGTACTACAAAAGCCACTTGACATGCATAAAACACAATAAAAATACAACAAGAGAGAATCTAAAGTAATAATCATCTTATATCATGATAAGGGTTAGAAAATAAGTATGAAAATCTAACTTTGTCTAGAAAAGTCCATTCTACAATCATAGGAGTGGTTGGGACATAACCCATACACCACGTACAAGTCTGAAAATGAAAGAAATCATAAAAAATAAAAGTGTTCATGATTATGCCCTCGAAGCATGAGGACTCACCAATCCCCTACACTGAGATAGCAAAACAAATTAGCCATGAGCGGGAGGAGAAACTTTGGACCCTATATTATAAAATAATATAGGTATAAGTATGTATTAGTATGTGGAATGTACTAAGTATGGAGAAATGCATAAAAACATAAACATGATCATTTAGGGACTTTAAACATGATATGCATAACCAAACTAAAACAAAGTAAAAACCTTTAAAAAGAAATCATAAATCATAACTAAGGTCAATGCATACTTAAAACATAATGAGAGCTTTCATAAAATCCTTTTAAAGGTAACATAGTTTGTTTTGTGGGATATTAGCCTTTACCGACAATAGACCATGTGAGCAATAACATGAAATCCAATGTAAGTCCCAGATCGAGAAGGGCGAGCCTACTTGTCAAGGTAGAAATATGTGTCATATAATAAAGGCTAAGTGGATCCATTAGCTACTAGAGACTACCGTATTTGAGCCTCCATCTCAAAGTTCTCTCCATGCTAAGTTGAATTCCAGCGGAATAGATAAAGTAAATTATCAATAATCACAATACCAATCCAAATCATAGATTCTTATAAGAGTAACCTCCTTTAAATCATGATTCATACATATGTGAGGAAACCTTTCACAACCATAATTTCATAATATGTGAGAAAACATTTCACAATTCATTTATACTTATCTCAAAAACATCCTTAGTTCATAAAACATCATTTACATAAGACACGGATAGCTTTTATAAATCATCATTCATAAGTTCATAAGTTTTCTTCATAAATTCATCATCATAATCAAATAAAAGCATGAGTCCATATGGAATCAATTTAAAACCATATAATTAACTCAAATCATGCATAATAAGGTTGAAATCAAACAACTGAATCATAACAAGTAGGACCTATAGAGATTTTGTATGAAACCTTAGTCAAATTGGGTGAGAATTGAATTGGAGATTGAGATTGAGATTTCTTTTGGGACCTAATGGATGGGTAGAATCCATTGATGAATTCCCACATACCTTGATAAACAAATCCCAATAGCAATGGATATTAAGACCTTGAATACTTTGAAACCCTAGCTTTCACCTTCGAGCTCTTGAGAAAATTTAGGGAAAAAGACTTGGGAGATTTTTTTAGGGAATTGAGTGAATAAGGGGATTTAGACTAGTTTTAATGAGAAAACAGTTATAGGATAGTTTAAAAGGCTAAAATAATATAGTTTAGGCGTTGGGTAGATAGGAAAAGACCAAAACACCCTTAATTAAAACTATAAGAGTGATCTACGGAATAGACCTACAATCAGTAGAACTTTCTACGGCCCGTACTAGTTAACCGTATAACCAGCTTCAAAAACCTTAAATCAATCCAACTTCCACAAAACCATTTTTACGAGTCATCGTTTGGCCTATGGTCCATAGACCCTTTCCACAGAACTCAAGTTCAAGTCCAAATTTTACTAAGTCTGGGTCACTTTTATGGGTGCTTCCTACAACCCGTATAATGCCCTATGATTCATGTTGTTCACTCGTAAGTCCAACTTCGGAAACTTGAATTTTCTAAAAACTCAACTCCTACGAGTGTCATCTACGACCCATAGAAGCTTCTACAAACCATAAATAGGTCTCGTAGGTCTAGAGAAGTAGCCAAAAAATTGAAACCTTTCCTTTCTAATTTGACTTTCCAATTTCTGAGGTATTCCAAGGGGCACGGATAATGTCAGAGTGGTAAGACTTCTATTGGGGCAACAAGAAGGCCATTTTTCTTCTTGGACTGATAACAACTTTGTGCATGAGGGTTAAGGTACCCTTCATAGATTTTGTCATAGAGCTACACATGGATCCCCTCTTTAACCCTCTTTGATTGAGATCCGCCACTTCCAAGGGAAAGAAAAGGTGAAGGGTGGAGCGAGGCGAAGAGTAGACAAGTTGCAAAAGGTTTGAACAATGATAATGAGGATTTTCCTGATGCTACCCCTCGCTCCCAGACCTAGAACCCTATCTTGCCTTGAATCTATACACCGGACGTGGCTTGCACTCAAAAACCATTATTGGTCTCCAAGCAAAACCTTGGCATGGCTAACTACTTAGCGGAAGACTATTACATGCATACGAGAGCTTAAACAAATTACATTTAAAGAAATAAACTAAACTTCAAAAGATATCTGAAAAAATTGAGTATAAATGATAAAGTGTATTAAAATATCTAAGAAGAAATTGAAGTAACAATCTAACTTTATCTATTTATGAAGCCTCTACAGTCTAAATATAGGTGTCGAGACAATACCCATGACAACTGTAACACTACTGCTAGAGCAATAAAATTGGAGTCTTCTGAAAGTTGAGTTATCTTAACTCTTACCTAAATCGGGGTTCAATACTACACTCAAAATATATTCAATGATGCTCATATAATGATACTCACTAGTTTTAGTTAATACTCAAAAGATCCTCTTTAAGGAATAACTAATCTTTACTTTAACCGAATGAAATGCTTCAGAAACTATTTATGCTTCTTTCAAACTAGCCATGTTTTTCTTATAAGAGTAATGCATTTGAAACGCTTAGTGCTCCCTTCAAATCCTTCTTAACCGAAAAACTCAAATGGTTAAACTTACTTTGATTCTGAAATACATGCATGAAAACAATTATGTAAAAAGTCTTCAACTATTCATAATTAAATAGGGTTCATGTGATAAAATAAGCATAAACAACACTCCATGAATCAAAAGTACATGATGAAATACAGTCTCAATGATAGAAATCAAAATTTCAATAATAAGGAATAAATGTCAATTCAAAGTTCATGAAAACTCTGGGTAAAACTCTATATTTATCTATTATTGACTAAATTTAGATGTAGGACGTGAGGACGAACTCAGTCCATCACTATGAATAGCCTTACATACCTTGAATCACTCTAATTGAAACTCTAACTCTGAAGAGGAACCACCAAAGTCTCTTCTTGAACTTTAGGATGACTTCTTATTTTTGCTAGATATAAGAGAAAATTTGATGTTAGAATCTTCTTAAGAATTCATGATTAGAGATTAAGATTGTTTAGAAATATATTAGATACATGGGAGGAATATACTTTGGTTTTGGAGATTAAGGAGAGAGAGAATTTGAGAGAAAATAAGTCTTAGGTTGTCTAAGATGAATTTTCTAGTGATCCACAAACTTAACTTAATAAATAGAGCATCTTAAAAGATAGACCCTCGAAAATTTACTTGGCACGGTGTGCCACGCTACGGGCTACACGGAGTGCACAACCACTTCAAAAATAATGAAGCTACTGGAAAATTGTCTTGGCTCGGTGTGCCCATGCGGAGCGCATGAACAATTTGACGTCTCTCCAATAAATGCAAACAACACTTTGCTCAAGAGTCAAATTGACGACCGGTTGGTGGCGTTGGAAAGAATACATGTAGACTTTTAATTTGATAGGTCATGGGACACCTAAATCTTACTATTCCAAGAGATGTGGTTATTTGAAATGAACCCTTGTATGAACTAATGCAAAAACATAGCCTATAGAAATGCTTTAAACTTGGTTTGGTATTTAAGGTAACTTACGACCCTAAATCACATCTGACACACTTACTACACTTAGTAAATGGCCTTAGCATTTATGTAAAACTTAGAGATCATTGGGTTCGGGCCTATACGCATGCGGAGGATGGTTCGGGCCTATACGCATACGGAGGAGCCTATAAGATCGCGCTCCGACTAGGACCCCGGATATATTTTAAAACTTGATTTGGGTTGTAGCCCTTGTTTTGGGTATGTACTAAACGTCTTTTCCTTTCTTTTTTTTCCCTTTTTGTTAGCACGTGGATGTTGGTTTCTAACATTATTAAGCATATATGAATGCTAATTGTTGTTTTTAACCATCTTTATTATCCTACTGTGGTTTCCATTTATATTAACGATTTTAAATGGCCAGGAATGAAAAATGAAATAGGGAAAAACAAGGAAGAGATTTTGTGCCCCCCTCCCTACTATAGCGGAAATTTTTTTGCCATAGAGGGAGCGTTGTATACGTCAGCCTCGCTAAGGCAGATCTGACGAGGTAAGCCCAAAAATTTAGAATTTTCTGCAAGGTTTTCTTATTCCCTAATCCTCATTATCGATGCTAACTCTTGATTACACATAGTCTCACATAAAATCTCAAGACTAACCCCAACAATGCAAAATGAGAACTTCGCATCATTTTGTCATAAAATCAAGCAAGCAACACAACATAATTAGTTCATCACATCACATTCTTTCTATCGTACAAGAATAACTTTTTTCTCTCCACGGTTCCAGACCAATCTTTACTATCCTGAAATTGGAGTTTCCCTACGGTCATAATTATCCTTGCTCCTTAACTATGATAATTGCATGCTCAAAGAGTTACACAAACTCAGTTTAAGCAGTGAATAATTACACATATGCAGGCGCTATAGCGGGGTGGCGTCGTAGCGGCAACCTATCCCCTATAGCAATCTTCATCTTTCAAGAACTTGAAGGGGCACATAAATGGTACCATTTGGCCCAACAATTCTTTTTTTCATCAAATCATTACAGATCAGTGTTCCTAAAATGCCCCACTACCCAAATATGCAAAAATCTGAGCCTTCCAACTCCTAAATCCTACCCGCATCTGAGTTTCCAACCAAGAACAAACCTTCAATCCCCCCCCCCCCCCCTTTTCGAACCCATTTTCAACCCTATTCCCCGTGATCCTTACCAGAATGTTGTGGCGGCATTGTGAACTTAAAGGAAAACCCATTCTCCAATAATTTCAGTAATCAAGTACTATAGTTATAACAAATTTTAAAACAACCCAAACCCCATTATACTCTATCATTTCTTAGCATGTGATCACCCTTTTATGTAAAATGAAGTAAATAGAGTAGGGTACATAATAATTACCTTAGTTTTGACGTTCATGATAGAGTGATCAGAGAGCGTATGAAAGGGTTTGGGAAATGTGAAAACGGAGACAAATGGACATAAAAATCCATTCTCCTCCCTTTTATTTTGTTTTTGATCCCCGACCAATCGCTATAGCAGCTGGGCAGCCGCTATAGCATCAATAAACCTGCTATAGTAGGGTCTAGTCAATGGGCGGGAGAAATCATATTATGGATTCATTTGTTCGAAGTTCCCATCCCGGTATTCTTGGGGACAGGGTACGTTCATGAGTGGGGTGGTTCATGGGGAAATAAATACTTCCTCGGCCTAGCTAAGCTAGGTTGCTATTTTCTGTGACTGGTCTATTATCCTTTCTTCCCTAATAGTTTGTTCGAGGATGAATGATGGATAAATTGGTAAATATTGTAATGATCTAAATCGTCGTTACTCAAGGTCATTCCTGTGGAGTCCCAAAATTATAGATATATGGTGCCAAATTTAAAAATTTGAGCATTCAAAAAAATTTGCTTAATTTGGATTGATTGGGATGACGTCAGCTTGCCATAGAGGAAAGCCTCCTGCTATGACATTGCCACTATAGTGCCTACATGTCCTCTATAGTGGGCTGATGGGAATCAGATCCTAGTAAATACGATGTCTTTTATTTTTTTCTTCCACTTTTCAGGGAGAAAATAGACAAGGGCTTCTCCAAAAACCCTTAGAAGGCACCCTTGCATGGCATGGTCAGAGATGACATGCATAAGTTTTAGGGCATGAAGTATGGTTGATTAAATGTGTGATTTGTTGTGGCTAGGTTGATGATGGTTTTTAGCAAATTATGTTTGTCTTGTGATATTGTTGGGTGATACCTTGAGGAGGGAATTGTTGGTGATTGAAGTATGATTTGGATTTATCTAGAGGGATTTCATTGGTACGAGATGGATATGGGTTTTCCAAGTATGCATGTCTACTACTTTGTAGTATTACTTGTGCAATGCATGTGAGAAAACTAAAAGGCTAATGTGAAATGACCATATTGATAATCTCATGCGATGAACTTGTTATTACACATGTGGTTTCAAATGTGATTTTTCATTGTGATTGTGATTGTGATTGTGCATGTTATTGTGTTTGCTGCTTGGCTCGGGTACCACGCCAGTACAAGATACTAACGATTGGCTCGAATACCGTTCCTGGTTTGAATCATTAGTGATTGGCTCGAGTACTGCACCAATACACTAACAGTTTGTGTGTGGGTTTTATGAGATAACCTGATTTACTTCTTTGTAATGGTATGGGTACATGTTGGTCCATGAGTGTCCGGATTTGTGTTGAAATGCTAAAATGATTCTTGTGTAGATCAGATTTGCATATCAAACACTATGGATGATGTTTTAGGGATTGTTGGCGTTCCGGGTTACTAGAAAGGTGTGATGAATCATGTATGACTTGTTATGTTGAGGTTGTTCATGATTAATGTGCATATCAACTCAAGGTGAGTACTGGAGTCCAAACTACATTATACTTGTAATTATAATAGTATGTTAATTGTTTTGCTAAGTCGTGGTTACTAGTTCAGTTGATGATCGGGGGTCTATTGCATAGTTTAAATGGGGACTGGTTATGGTGGCTCGGTGTTTAGAACATATCTGATTAGGGAGATGAGAATCAAGGTAGTTTAGTAAGATTCGACATGTGTTTACTAAATTGGTCAAGGGTTAGGTGTTGGCATGAGAACTTGAGGGAGAGCATTATGTTGGCCTACAAAGTTAGTCGAGGTCTCGTATTCGAAAAATTTCTATGTGATAGAAGGGTTAGGTTATGATCCGATATGAGGGGGGCATAACAAGTAGTGTTAGGAAGCCTTAAAGTGGCAAGAGGGTTGAATGTTTAATGGTAGAGTTGGCAGCGGAATGAGGTAGGAAGTTGGAATCAAAGTGTATTTATTTATTGTAATTATACCTAAGATGGTAAGACTGTGTAGGTAAAGACTTTGGATGGTGTATCCTTCATATTGCATGTTTTCTTCTGAATGTCTACTTTATATTAGGTGGTGGATTCGAGTCGATCGATGATACCTATTAGATATGTTATACAAGTAAAGAGATTGAAATGAAATCATGAATACATGCAAGTAAAAGTAGACATGATTTATGAACTTTTAAATTTGTTGTGGTACCCTGTGCAATCACACGAGCTCAAATCCAAATTAGGGGACACCTTGGAGTAAAAGTCAACAGTGGTCAACATAAAGTAAAAATTACAAGAATATTTAATTTAAGACTTTAATTTACATAATATCAATCTACTTTTTTTATTTACAATAATAATATTTTAATTACAAATATGACAACTTATTAAGTATATATATCTTCACACGCTTTTATACCTATTTTCTTGGCTTAGTGGCTGATTTTATGGAACTCATTATTTATTATTTTTACCATTTAGATTATCAATCACAATTATAATTGCATACATTTCTTTTACTTAAAGATTTTTTTTCTCTTTCTTACTTAATACAATTACTATGGTAAAAAAATATTTTTCTCTCTTTAATTACGTTTTTTTAAAATATCTTTTTAGATTTTTATGCTAATTTTTTTTCTCTCTCTTAAATTACGTTCAATTTTAATTATCTTTTTAGAATTTGTTGCTAATTTTTAGGGAGTGAAAATGTATCATCTTATTAATATGATTTCTATCATTAAGCACGTTTCTCCTTAATTTCATATAATTACTATTGGAAAAAAGTTTTTTTTTCTCTCTTTAGTTTCATTTCGATTTTGAGAAGATCTCTTTTTACTTTTCTCTTCAATTTTATATATGTTAGTTAAAAAAATTGAGGGGGGGGGGGGGCATTTTTTTTTGTAACTATAATAAATAACTTATAATAAAATATAATCAAATTTTATTTCTATTATAAACTATCACACTCAAAGCACCGTTCAATAGTTTAAATTTTTTAAAAAGTATATTAAATACTGTACATTGTAGATTAAGTTTGGTGTACAATTATTTGTAATCACAATGAATAACTTACACCAACAAATAATTAAATCGCACATGAAGTAAAAATCATGATTATAACATTAATTTTTGTAATATATTTTAACTATATGTTGCCTTACACCATAATATTATCAACTATCTATCAATATTTATCATCGAATTAATAAATAATTATACCAAGATATATGAAAAAATCACTAGTATTAGTAAAAATTTCATTCATAAAAAAATAAAATTAATTACAAAGTATTGTATCTATTTGGTAAACGTCTTTTTGGTGTTTGTGTCATATATCACTCCTTCAATCTTGAAATCCACATACATTCCTGCGATACATTTCGATAAATAGTTAGACACATACTAACCTACACCAATGTATATAATTTCTTAAATTACAAATTAATTAGATATGGTATATGATATGGTGACACTTTGGTGTACAGCATGGTTACACTTTGGTGTAAAATATGGTGATGCTTTGAAGTAAAATATGGTGATACTTTGGTGTACGGTTCAATCTAATATATAATATATGACATACACCAATATATACACCACAAAATAACCAAAAAATTACCATTTTTTAAGTATAATTAACTTAATTAAAAACAATGTGCACATAATAGTTTAACATTGCTATCTTCAATAATATTGTACATTATGATTAAATTTTGGTGTACAATGCACTATAATACGAAATACATAACCTAAACCAAGATATACACCATAATTTAACCAAGAATTTTCCAATCATTTTATATAATCAAATTAATTAAAATTTGTGTGCCAAACAACATACGGAGCATTCATTCAAGCAATGTTTTTCATAGTTAACACATTTACATAAAAAAAAAATCAAGCAACAAAAACAACAAAAAAAACCTTTGAACAATTTAAAAAATGAACTATATATTTTAGCAATCAAACTAAAAAAATGATTAATTTAAAAACTGATACATACTTGTTACACCGCATATTTAAGATTCCATCCAAAAAACACCAATCAATAAAGCTATAACAATATATGTTTATAAAAAAATAAAACCAATAAATATATTTAAAACAATATAAACTTATATTTGTGTATTATAGTGGTATAATTTATGATAAAGAATGCTAAAATTGATTTACTGGTTTAAATGTATGCAGAATTGGTATAAATTTTGGTATAATTTACAATTATTATGGTGTATGTTAGGGTTAAAAATTTGTGTACACTTTAAACTGATATACATCATCATTTGCACCACAAAAATAAACAAACTAACCACGGTCATATAACAAAACTTTATAAAATCTTATTTTATATTTGTTGGTAGTTTTGTTTTCGGTAGATACAAAATAAGTAACACTACTTAGCAGGAAAATTCGATAAATAACATAAAAATTCAACAAAAATACACCATAATGGTTTGGTGTATATACGCCACAAACTAAAAAACATATGCATCCAAAATATATCGACTACACCAATACATAAACCACTAATTAACCAATAATTTAATTATAGACGAGTACCTACGTATAGTGCAAAGCAATTGAGAACAATATAGTTTATGTTTTACAGATCTCATCCAAAAAACACTAATCAATAAAGCTATAACAATATATGTTTATAAAAAAAATAATCAATAAACCAATAAATATACTTTAAAACAATCATAATTGAAGCAATTATTATGGTGAATACCTGTTTCATTCCATCTCCCGTCATGTTGCATTAAAATTGAAAAAATATTCATATTTTCTATTGAACGCACTTTCAAATAGTGGAGGTATAGAGTTTGATTTTGATTAGAATTATGAGAGAGAAACAGTAACTATATTAGAGATATTTATGAAAGGTAAATAAGAGGAGGAGAAAATTAAGGAATTAAAAGATAAATTGTGGGCTGTCATGCTTTAATTTCCGGTTTTTGTTTTTCTTCTTATTATTTATTTTATTGTTTCGATTTTTGTTTAATAATTTCATTGTTTTGTAAAATAAACTATTGTTATGTTGGTGAAAAAAAGAACTATTGTTATATAGCTGTTATTTAGGTGCTTATTTTGTATAGTTAAGTTTTTTTCCCCAACATAAAATTGATCCCAATTATTGATTCAAACTCAGAAACAAAATTACATGAATGTGTTACACAAAAGTTGTGACACAATTTTATAAATAAAATCCCATTTTGATATTAGTTGATGGGCCAATTCATTGTTTTTCTGTTTGTAGGTATAACTCTAAAAAAAATAAAAAATTTGCCTCTTAGAATCCAAGGTTAAGCAACCCAAATTGCGTACAAATCAAGTATACTATTGGGTTTAGTGTAAGGAACTCAAGGGTCGTTTGGTTGGGAGTATTAGGAGAAATAGTCTATGTATTATGTATGATATTATTTAGTACTATATTTGGTAGGAATTTTGGGTTTATGTATAACTAATTCATGTATTAATTCTACACCCTACATAATATTATAGGATGTATAACTAATAACTTTCATTTGGTGGTATTAGTGTTGTGAAAGGCAAGGCATTAACAAAGAATGCCAGACAGGATAACAACAAAATAATACCCAAGTCTAAACTTTTCCTTTCAATTTGAACCAAGTGAAGACAAATTAAATCAAGCAATACGAAGAATGGACAGCAAGTATATCAACCAAACAAAAACAACCAGACAAGAAAAAATCAATCATGACACAAAGATTTACGTGGAAAACCCTTCGATGTGAAGAGTAAAAAATCAAGGGACCAAAAGCTCCACTATAAATACCAAGAGTTATAATATTATTCTCCAAAATTGGCCATAAAACAATTGCCAAAAAACGAGTAACAATGAAACAAGATTGCACCAAAACTAGAGAATTACAGTAGAGAATTCACCCAAAAATGAGCTACTGTTCACGCTCAAAAATCAAAAGCTATAAACAACTAACTTCGATCTCCACCGCTGAATTGCAAGAACCAGATGCTGAAAAGTCCCAGTTCAAATTTGAGCAAGATCCAACAGTTAACGAAGCAGAAAAATCTGTTTAAAGAAGATTGCCTGAGCAAAAAATTTCCTGAAGCAAAAAGGGGATTTTTCTCTCTTTCTCAATCTCTAAAATGACTCTCTCTTGATTTTTCTCTCTCTCTCTCTCAATCTCTAAAACGGCTCTCTCTTACACACTTGATAAAGAAAATAAACTCTGCATAACTAATTTCCATATTATTAACCTTTCTACCAAACCACTTGTATCTTTAATCTTAGTTCAAATTGAGCGCTTTATTACTAGGCCCGCTTTGTGACGTAGTTTGCACAATTGCGTAAAAGGCATTAACCCCACAATATCTGTAATTTCAATCGTCCATTCCAAAGGCAAGCAATCATCCTACGAATTCATTTGACATGATGTCGTTTGTAAAAGAAAAGTAACACCTACTTTATCATGTGTCGAATGCTTAATTCTTGAAAATCAATACTCAATACTTTCTGCTCGTTTTAATTTGTTAATCCGAATTTGATTCGGTAAGGAATTAAAAATATTCTTCAAAATATTTTAAATTTTTAACTAAAAACGTGTATAATGTATAAAAAAAATTTAGAACTAGTAATTTCAAATATGTTATATAGAAAAATAAATTGAAACGAAAAGTTTGCTTTATTTTAATGATTGGAAAAAAGAAAGGATCATATTCATGTTGTCAAGAAAGAATAAAATGTCATTTCCAAAAGGTGTTTTTATTATTGAGTATAATTGAGAGGAAGTTCATTGTTTGTGGTATTGCATGACTACATATGGCATACAAAGTAACCATAAATAATTAGATTACAAATGGCCTTCCCAAAACAGTTCTACACTTCGAAACGATGAGACCACTAATTAATTCATGGTTCTTCATCACAACTTGTGACAAAAATATACATATAATGTAGTATTTTATTTGTTTTAATTTATTTATCTGATTATAATTTGATATTAAATTTGAGAAACTAAAAACATTTTAAATTTTGTAATCTTAATTATGTCATGTGGAAAGTTAGAATTAAAGAGTCTAGTAAGTGCTACTCAAAGTGTCACCAATGAAAGGTTCCATGAGGTTTGGTAAGAAAGGAAAGTTCAGTCCAAGATTTATTGGACCGTTTGAAATTTTTAAGCATGAGGGTCAGTTGCATACCGACTGCATTGCCTTTTGAGTTTGTTTCACTACTAAAAAAATGGTTAAAAAATGACAGACGGAAAAGCGACGGACGGCGTCGCTCCGAAAAACGACGCCAATTGCCACACTGTCCATCGCTTTAGAATAAAAATATTTTTAAAAAAAATTATTTTACAAAACGCGACGGACAGCATCTCTTAGTCCGTCGCTTTATTTCGCAGATTCTTGCGCCAAATAGATATATAATTAATAATTAATTATTAAAAATAGTTAGAGACGTTGTCCGTCGCTTTTTATTAAAAATAATTATTTATAAATTAAAAAATAACCACGTCGTCAGTCGCTTTTTATTGATTTTAATTGATTAATTATTTTTTAAAGAAGCAACGGACAGCATCTCTTAGTCCGTCGCTTTTTGGTCAAAATACTGGTCAAATCATTAATAAAAGCGATGGACAGTGTCTCTTAGTCCGTGTCTTTTTTATCAAAATATTGGTTATATATTTTTAAAAAAATGACGGACAAAAAGACGTTGTCCGTCGCTTTTGTTAAAATATCTGAAGCACAGACGCGAAATTGCCCATTTTTCTATCTCTCTTCCTTCTCTCTTCTCTTCCTCTCTCTAGAAGTCAACGCCGACAAAGAGACGCCGACACTTCCCGTCGCCGTTGCCCAGGCCGACGCTGCCAACCCCGACCCCGACCCCACTCCATTGTCTCCTTCTCCTTTAGTTCAAGGTTAGGATTTCATGAAATTATTTTTAATTTCTTTCAATTTGAGTATTGAATTTGTTAATTAGCGTATTGAACTTGTTTATTTATTGATTGTTAGTTTGATTGATTGTTAGTTAGTAAGTGAATGATTTAGGGTTTTTGATTTTGTTAATTAGTATTGAATTTGTTTTTTATTGATTGTTAGTTAGTTAGTGAATGATTTAGGGTTTATGATTTTAGTTAGGATTGATTGATTGTTAGTTAGTGGAATGTTAATTTGAAGTTAGATGGATTAAAATTTGATGAATTGAAGTTAGATTTAGCACTTGAACTTCAAATTTGAATATAACTAATTAATTCTTGAGTTAGAATCTTATGTATAACTAATTTTAGAAATTGGATATATATGATGAATTTAATTAGAACTTAAAGTTGTTGAACTTAATTAGAACTTGAATATAACTAATTATTCTTGGCTTAAAATTTTATATATAACTAATTTTAGAGATTATATGAACTTGAATTTAGAAATTGAACTTGAACTTAGAATATGACTATAAGTAATTTTTGGGTTGGAAGTTTATATATAACTAAGTTTAGAAATTAGATATGAACTTAAATATAGTTATTGAACTTGAATAAAATAACTAGCTAATTTTTGGATTTGAAGTTTATGTATAACTAATTTTAGAACTTTGATATGAACTTGAATTTAGAACTTGAACATTGAACTTAGAACTTCATAACTAATTCTTGATGACCTCAATTGATTAGAACTTAATAATTGAACTTTGAAGTACTTATTAAAATCTTATTGACCTTAATATATTTGAACTTAATTATAACTTTCAACTTAATTTATAATAACTTGAACTTAATTAGAAATATAATTAATTATTTGAAATCTTAAACTTAATTAAAATTTATAAATTAATTAACCTTGAACTTTGTAGATCTTGAAATGTAGTATTTATGAACTAATTAATTGGTATATAAGTAATAATAAATATAATTATTAAGTAATTATAAATATATATTCACAATATAAATTAGTTTAATGTAGTAAAATTATTATTAAAATTTAATTTATAATATAATTGAATATCTATATTTTTGTAGATGGATCATCATTTGTGGATGTATAATATACATTATGAAACTGGTGCTGGTTTGAAACCTGAGTTTATTGACGGTGTTAGAGATTTTATTGAACATACAATGACACTAGACATTTTCAATAATAATGGATTGGCTAGGTGTCCTTGTAGTGCATGTAGGTGCTTACAATTTTTTGAACCAGATATAGTTATGGTTCATTTGTACCGTAATGGATTTAAGTCTACATATTTTGTATGGATTGATCATGGAGAAAGAGATGGATTGAATGGTATGTTTTATAATTCGATGCATGTGGATGAATATAATATGCTTGCACCACATGGCCAAATTAGGGTTGAACATGATGATAGGGTTGAACATGATAGGGTTCATGAAATAATCAATGATGCTTTCTGGGTTTAATGTGGGGTGGAACCCGAATAATATTTTTATGAAGCTCCTAATGAAGAAGAAAGACGCTTCTATGATCAATTAGAAGAGTCTAGTCGTCCACTATGTGAAGGGAGTCCGCATTATGCCTTGTCAGTTGCGGTTAGATTAATGAATATTAAATCAAATTGGAATGTTCCTAATGCGTCCATCGACTCAATGGTTGATCTTTTGGGTGAACTAGTTAATCCGAAATTTAACATACCTAAGAACTTCTATCAGGCAAAGCGTTTGGTTTCCAAGTTAGGATTGACGTATGATAGAATTCATTGTTGTGTTAATGGTTGCATGTTATTTTACAAGACTAATAGTGAATTAGAAAATTGTAAGTTTTGTGGACATGCTTGTTATAAGAGGACTCCAGCTGGAAAGATGGTCTCAGTTAAGGCGATGCATTATATACCTCTTATTCCTGGGTTAAAGAGGTTGTATGCATCAATGAAATCTGTCCCACATGTGAGATGGCATTGTGAATATAGATGGTCGCCGGGTGTCTTGTCTCATCCATCTGATGGTGAAGCATGAAAGCATTTTGATAATGAATGTCCTGATTTTGCTAGTGAACCAAGAAATGTTAGATTGGGATTGTGTGCAGATGGTTTCACGCCATTCTCTAATATTGCTTCGCCTTATTCATGCTGGCCGGTATTTCTTACTCCGTATAATCTTCCTCCTGAAATGTGCATGACCAGTCCCTACATCTTTCTAAGTTGTGTTATTCCAGGTCCCCGTAATCCAAAAAGTTTGATTGATGTCTATCTATAACCATTGATGGATGAGCTCAAACAATTGTGGTTTGAAGGCGTTTTGACTTATGATATATCAACTAAGCAGAATTTTATTATGCGTGCTTCTTTAATGTGGCCTATTAATGATTTTCCTGCATAAGGGATGTTGTCTGGTTGGATGACAACTGGAAAGCTAGTATGTCCGTATTGCATGAAAAATAGTAAGGCATTCACTTTAAAGTATGGCAGAAAAAATACATGGTTTTACTGTCATTATCAGTTCTTGCCAATGGACCATGAGTTTAGAAAGATGAAAAATGCATTTAGGAAAAATAAGGTTGAAAGTGACCCCCACCTCCATTACTCACACTGCATCAAATTTGGGAGAGAATTTCTCAACTACCTAAAGTTACAGAAGCCTCACCTTCTAGACTTCCTGGATATGGTGTTGAACATAATTGCACCAAACAAAGCATATTTTGGGAGTTGCCGTATTGGAAGGACAATCTGCTACGACATAATCTTGATGTGATGCACATTGAAAAAATTATTTTGACAATTTGTTTAACACAGTGATGGATGCTAAGGGTAAGACAAAAGACAATCCAAAAGCTAGAATGGACATAAAGGAATATTGTAGGAGAAAAAAGTTATGGCTGCAGGAATTACAAAATGGTAAAATAGTTAAGCCCAAAGCCAGTTTTTCATTCACATTGGATGAGAAAAGTAAAATTTGTGAGTGGGTTAAAAATTTGAGGATGTCGAAGGGCTATGCTTCGAATTTAGGAAACCGGGCAGATATGAATGAAGGAAAATTGATAGGTATGAAAAGTCATGATTGTCATGTGTTCATGGAAACTTTAATTCCTATCATTTTTAGCCATCTACCCGAAAGGATATGGAAACCAATCACAGAGATAAGTCTCTTTTTTAAAGATTTGTGTTCTGGAAAGTTGTAGGAGAGTAGTTTAGACAGGATGGAGGAAAATATTCTTGTTATTACTACTAAGTTGGAGAAAATATTTTCATGTGATTTCTTTGATGTGATGGAGCATCTTCCAATTCACCGTGTACAAGAGACCCGCCTCGGAGGTCCGGTTCAAACAAGATGGATGTATCCATTTGAGATGTATTCATTTGAAATATTCACTAAGTTATATATATTCACCAAGTCTTTTATTAACATATAAATACATATATACATGCAGAAAAATTGGCAGTTCCAAGCAAACAATTAAGCAAAGGGGAAAGATCGAAGGATTAGTTGTTCAAGGTCATATTGGGAGAGAAACTGGTAATTTTTATTCTTATTACTTTGGTGATAATGTGTCATGTAGGAGAAACAGGCCCAATCGCAATGATTAAGGCGATATTGATCCTTCATTTCCATCGATATCATTTTTTAATCAAAATGGTCGAGGATCTAAAAAGCGTGGAAAGCGAGGCTTCACTAATATGGAAATGCAATCAGTTGTGACACATATTTGCTTAATTTTCCAGAGATTCAACCATATGTCAAGTAAGTGTTTAAAATATGTTATCAAATTACATACTAATAAGTGTTCATTAACTAACGAAATACTTGAATGTAAAATGATCAGCTTGTTCTTAAACACATGGGGTAATGAAGCCATCTATACTGAATTTTCCAAATGGCTAACAAACTATGTAAGTGTGAAATCACTAAGTATTTGATAATATATTCATGTTATACTAAATTATATTACTTGAAACAACAATCACATAGGATTACGATGAATACTCAAGTGTCCAACATTTGCAATTAGTAAAAGAAGTAGCACTTGGATCTGAATCACAAGTACTGACAATGAATAAGTATTGTGTCAATGGTTTTAAGTTTCAAACTGAAGAAGTTTCTAGGAACAAGAAAACAAATAATAGTGGTGTCTATATACAAGGTGATGCTGATGGTACAGACCAAATTATTGAATATTATGGTATCATTCATGAGATTATTGAAGTGAGGTATTCGGGTTGGCCTAAGAAAAAGATTGTATTGTTTCGGTGTGAGTGGTTTGACCCATCACATAGAGGCACAAATATGGACCATCAACATAATATAATTGAAGTTAAGCATACCAGAAAATACAGAAATTGTGATCCTTTTATTATTGCACAAATGCTAAACAAGTGTATTACGCTCCATATCCATTGCGTAAAGACAAAGTGGTTGGTGGGTTGTTATAAAAACTAAGTCTGTGGGAAGAATTGAAATTGACAATGTCTTATATGTGGCGTATCAAAATGATGTTGCAATTGTTCATTAACAAGTTGATGTTGAATTGAAAACCTCACTACAACATTATCAACACATATTAGAAGAAGTGTTTGATGATGAGATAATGAATGTTGAGGAAGAAATATCCAAGAATGAGGAAATGAATCATTTGATGACGAAGAATGGGACGATAATGAAAATGAAAAAACTGAGGAAAAAGAATGGGAGAATGATGGAATTTATGTAAGTTAATTTATTTTTCTAATTTTATTTAATTTATGATTTTTATATATTATACATGTAAATTTTCATACAGATGTCATCAGGCGGTGATGGTGATAGACATCGTGAGCATCTTAGAGTTTGACACACTAAACAGGATAAAAAGAAGAAGTTAGCTAGGAGACCATAGATCCTGAGGATATTCCAGGATCTATTTCTTCTACGCCAAAGTGCATCAGTCATGATACTTATTTATTTGTTGTTCCGTTTGGTACGGCAGATCCTCGGGCATATTATCCTAATTATCGTCGACCAGTCGGTGCTTTCTCTACTTCACATGCATTGCCTCCATGGCATTACGAGGACCTATCTTTACAGGCTATTCGTTGACCACGACCCTTATCGGCAGGTAGAATATCGAATGGTACTCCATCTCCAATAGTACATCTCTGCAGTTATCTGCCATGAGGATTGGAGATTCTAGTAGCGAGCAGTCAGATGCTATGGTCGGTACACCTTCATTGACTCAGCGTTTTGTGCATCCTGGTGTATCACCTTCATCTACAGCTGCACCTAGTGATACACAAGATGATGAGATGCCTCCTCTAGCTCCTGGCCAGAAGGACAGACTTGGTAGAGTCATGATTGAGTCGGATGGATCATCGTAAGTTTGTTTTGTTATCTATTTGTTACTTATTTTATTTATTTCTTATACTTTAATATATTATTCATGAACTAACATATTTATTATGTGTTTTGCAGGTGGCAGCCTGCAAAGGATGTTGTCCAGGCTTTAAAAGACTGTGTTAGAAGACTTTATACATAGGCTTATTACTCTTGGAGCGAGATTCCAAACAGTATACACCAGACGATGTTTAATGAATTTAAGGTATATATTTTTTAGTTTAGTATACTTGTAATTAACGCTATCGATCTAATTAACGCTATTCAAAAAAAATCAGACTATGTGTACTTGGGAGTCGAGGTACAATTTGGTCATTGCGACCACATTTGAGAGGAGGGCATCCGCGAGACTATCTAGCTGGCTAAAGAAAGTTCGGGATACTGATCAATGTCCGAGTTGGATGTTGCCTCATGTTCTTGATGAATTGCATTCTATGGGAACACAGATAAGTTTAAGGCAATGTCAGAACAAGCCAAAAAGGCTATAGGCAATCTTAAGGGTGGCTCGTTGCACACTGAAGATGCAAAGACCGTTGGAACAATTACAAGAGAGATGGTAAGTTCTAATTCAAACTTTTAAATAAATAATTAGTTGATTCATATATATCATTGTAAATTTTAGTTTTTATTTATAGAAAAAAGAATTGAGGTGCACTCCCATTGGACCAGAGGATTTCAAGAAGACTCATGTGAAGAAGAAAGAAAATGAGTCGGGTCCGGATGTGTGGGTGGGGGAAAAGGCTGAACAAACTTTTGTAAGTTATTTAATATGAATAATATATATTAATAGTGAATATATTTATGATATGCATATATATTGATATCAATTTTTATATTTAATATGCAGAATGAGTTTCATCAGTACGTCACTGAGAATCTAGATAGTTCGATCCAAATGAAACCTAAACTGTCCACCCAAATTTGGACAAAAAAAGTGGTAGGGGGGACACACAAGGGTAGAGTCTGTGGTTTAGGCTCTCGAAACGATGTAAGACAACTCCAGTCAGGCTTACAAGGTATTAGATCGTCACGTCAATCTGAGAGACTTGACGGTGTTCAGATTGATGCTATGTCAGATCAAATAGCACAAGTTGCATCGGCACTAGCAGAGTCGGAGCGGAGAAGAGTAGCTGAACAACAAAGCATGAGTGCGACCGTTCAGCAAATCAAAGAACGAGTACTGAACCTCGCTCGTCAACCTACTACTTCGGCTCCCGAGGACACCGACGACGACAATAAGGAGAAGGAGGATGATTTTGTAGATGTCACTCCCTAGTTTAGGTCTCTTTTAATTTATGAAATTTTTGAAATTTTGAAAGACTTTATAAGTCTTTAAATTGTGATTTAGATACTTTTGAATGTTAATTTAAGTTTGTTGTTTTATGTTTTGTGTAGCTTCTTTATAATGTTGTGTGTTTGATAGGGCTGAACTGAAATGAATTGCATTTACAGGTGGGCAGTAGAAACTGCCAGTTTCTACTATCAAAAAAACTGCAGAAAAAGCGATGGACAAGGTGGTTTTGTCCATCGCTTTTCTAGATTTTATTTTTTAAAAAAAACCCAAAAAAGCGACAGACAGTGTCCTTTAGTCCGTCGCTTTTCTAGATTTTTCAAAAAAATAATTTCTAGAAAAGCAACGGACAGGGTCCTTTAGTCTGTCGCTTTTCTGGGATGTTCATAAATAAAATTTCAGAAAAATGACGGACTGCGTCGCCTTTTGGAAATTAAAAAAATTGAAATTTAAAAAAAGCGGCAGAGTCATCGCTTTTGTTAAAAAAAAATTCCTGAAAAAAAATAATCAAAAAGCGACGCAGTCCGTCACTTTTTGAAAAGCGTCCACCCAAAAAGCGATGAACATGACTGCATCGCTTTTTCATCGATTTTGACCAAAAAAGTGATGCAGTCCATCGCTTTTGCCATCGTTTTTCGGTAGTTTGCTAGTATTGTTTGGAGTTTACCTAATGTTTCATGTGTCTATATTGAAAAAGTCTCATGGTGATAGTAATTACATCATCATTGAATTTCTATTTTAATTGATGACAACCTTTCATATGAAGAAGAACATATTGTTATCCTTTATAAAGCGGTTCATAAATTGAGAACTAAAAGATTGTATAGATAGAGGTCCAGTGGAAGAATCATTTGGTTGAAGAATCCGCTTGGAAATGGAAGCGAATATGCACAACAAGTATTCACAGTTATTCGTCAATGAATGTAAGTCTCACGATTTCCTCCTGTTTTCCTTCTTTTCTATTCGAGGATGAATGATTATTTAATTGATATCTGATGTAACGACACGTTCTATTGTTATGACAATTCTCTATATTGATGTTTTGGGTAGAGTTTGCTCAGGATGAGGCTTGGTGAAAAATTCAAGGCTATGCTAACTTTTTTGTGAAAATCAAGTGTCGTGGGATTTAGAAATCATGTGTGATTCGTGATGTAAGGTTTGATTGATTTGATCTTAGATTATGTTAGTAGAGATAATTAATGATAGAAACTTTTGGTACAAGAAACAAATTAGTAGAACTCTAATTATAGTAATTCCGTGGTGAGGTATTTTTGCATTGTCCAAAATTTTTGAGTGTGTTGTAAAATGGAGAGTTTGGAAAGGCTCCCAAAATCTTTGCTAGTCCTCATCGTAGTGGAACCCCCGCTGCCATGAAGGAACCGCTATAGCGGAGGACCCCACAGTAGAAGCCTTAACCTAGTCGAGGACTGCTATAGCAGCCAATTGTCTGCCATAGCGACCTCAGTCAAGCTGAGGGCAACCATAGTGGCCTCCTTGTCTACCATAGCGTGCAGGATCACCGTAATGGCCTTCGGTAGTGTTTATGCTCATACCACAATTTTAGATGTTATTTTATCCCTAATATTCAAAGACTCATCCCTAGGCTCGTGAGAGGTGATTTTCCACCTACTATAGCTCCTCTATTATCAAGGTAAGTCATTACTCCATTCGACCATCGATTATTTCATTAAATCCATCACACGCTTCATCGCTTGTGTGGGACCCTATCAATTCCTTTGAATTTCATTCTTGCGAACGTATTCCCCAGACGGGATACTTAACGTGTTAGCTACATCACTGCACGAATCAATACGCACAACGCCTAGTATACATCGTTTACGGCTAGGATTACTAGGATATCTAATTCATTCGCTCCATTACCTTTCATCTCTTAGTGTCAGTATTGGCCCAATAGCGTGCTTTTACCGTCGGTGTTCTTTTCGATCTCTATGCATTTCACCGCTCCACCGAAAATTCCCTCTACCCCTACCGTACTCCAGCTTGGTAGTTTCCACCGCCTATCCAGGGTTGAGCCCTAAGTTTTGACGGCGGACTTAAAAAGCCACCTACATACACTTACGCCCAATGTTTTTGGATAACGCTTGCATCCTATGTATTACCACGACTGCTGGCATAGAGTTAGCTGATGCTTATTCCCAGATACCGTTATTGCTTCTTCTCTGGGAAAAGAAGTTCACAACCTGTGGGCCTTCAACCTCGCCCGCGTATTACCTTGCTTGTACTATCGCTAGCTTCTTTATGGCAAGCGTTATCCATCGCCTGCACTACATTGTCTGACGATAACCTTGGCTGACTGCTTCCGCTTTGACTGAGCTGACCGTCACACCTGACTTCTATATCCCATTATCCAAGTTTTGTACGATGACTTTGAGTTCTTGAAATGTTGTTTTAGAGGATGATTTGATTTGGTATTGGAGTTTGATTTATTTATAAAATTTAGTTGACCTTAAATACCCTTTTTATTCTGAATGGAAATTAAAAGTTGGCATAGCATGGGTTTGATGGTTCATCCACCGTCGAATTAGTGTGGGTGCCAGTCACAACCATTTAGATCGTGAAGTTAGTTTTGTTATTTTTTCTTAATTATTCACTATAGATGCAAAGATGGAAATAAGTCCATTGATATAGAAAATAATTGAAGGAGAAAGACAAAAGGCGGGGTTGTAGAAAATAGCATGATGTAAATCTGCTTATTTTATTTAGAATAATATTTCTCTTAATTATTAGTAGGTGTTTTTTGTTTCAACTACTCTATTCCTCTTTGAAAACTATAACAATGTCCCTCTTTGAAAACTATGACAATTTTATTTACAATAAGATCTTTTAATTGATAGTATGGGAATTTCGTTGTAAAACTTTAACTATTTTGTCATAAACAAGTCTGGATTTATTTTTCTGACATTTTTTCACATGTACATATTTATATTTTCAATTTTTAATTATCATTTTTTTGTGAAAGTCACACACTATTTATCTATATATTAATCTTAAATTTTATTTCTTTTTCATTAACTAATTTTTAAATTATTTCTTAAAATATAAAACAAATAAATATTGAATCCACTACTAATATATAAGAGGGAATAAGCACACATGTCTCGATCGACGTGTGTGCTTTCTGAAAATATCCATTAAGTTCAAGGTTAATTTAATCATTTTAAGTTTATCGTGGCTACTTGCAAATTAAGACATATATTATTTAAAAAGTGTGTTTAAAATAAATGATGATACTACTTTTTTGAGTTAATATCTCAGATAGTCACTCAACTTTGAATTGTTTACTTAGAAAGTCACTCAACTTTGAGTTATTATCTTAGAAAGTCACTCAACTTTGTTTTATAACTCAAAAGTCACTCAACTATTGATATTTCACTTAGAAAGTCACTTAACTATTGATATTTCACTTAGAAAGTCACTCAATCAATTTAAATATATTTTTTCATAAAATTTTATTGAAATTTAATTGTTATGTTAAACTACTTTTTTAAAGAAATAATAAGATGTTTATTTTAATTATTTTGTTAATCCAAATTATTTAATTATAATTTTTTGGAAAACGTACCGAGCAATTGACCCAAAAAAAAAAAACTTTTTCCGTTTTATCAATTATATAACTGGAATTCAATATGTTAAAAAATGATCAAAAAAAGAAGAAGTTGGAATTGATAAGAAGTACAATAAAAAATAAAGACGCACCACAGTACCATTTTTTAAAAAAAAGAAAATTATACTTCAAAAAAATTTAATAAAATCATTAAAATAAGCATCTTATTATTTTTTAAAAAAATAGTTAATTCTTTTTTTGTATTTTACAAAATTTAATGAAAAAATTAATTTAAATTAGTTGGGTGACTTTTTAAGTAAAATATCAATAATTACGTGACTTTTTAAGAAAACTATTAATAATTGAGTGACTTTTGAGTTATAAAACAAAGTTGAGTGACTTTCGAAGTGAACAATTCAAAGTTGAGTGACGTTTTAAATGAACTATTGAAAATTGAGTGACTATATGAGATATTAACTCTACTGTTTTTTTTCTTTTAAGTTATCTCGTGTTACATTTTTCAGCGCACTACAAAATGCACGTGGTGCCTCATTCCCCGAACAAACAACTTTTCACAACATCCAAAAGTTATATATTAATTTTATATTTTTACAACAATTTATATGGCTTTTTCTCCATTAAGCAATGTTAAAATTGATCACAGTTGTCCCAAAATATCGAGGGAATCCTGCAATTGATAATATTAAATTATTAATTGATCACGTCCACAGATATTTACGATCTTCAATCCAATTAATCAACTTTAACTCAATTTTCTATATTTCACTTTTAAAAAAATATATATATATTTTCTCTTTATTTTATATTATATTATTATTTTCATTTGAGCTAAATTTTCTTATTTTATTAAATAAATTTAGTTTTTTTAGAAAAAATAATAGCTCTATATAATTCATGTTCTTTTCAGAATTTTTGTATAAAGGGGGTGGAGATGGTTTTAATAAAAAAGGTTAAAACTGACACTAACTATTTTCGGACACAAGAAGCTTCTGCTTAATTACAAATAATCAATACTATTAAGGTGATAATTTCAACCATTTTTGAATCGTAAAAGATGTGATTTTTTGTATACTAGTTTTGCGAACGCGTGTGTATGTTGTATTTGAAAGTACATGATTTCTTAAAATAATATTAATGTTATTATTAAAATAAAAGCTAGTTGAGTAAATAAAATATACATGATATGTACAGATTTTTTGAATAGTCATATGGTGACTTGTTTATTAACGTCAAGATGATTAATTAGATACATGTATTTTTTTATTTTTTTTATTTATTTTATAAAGACAAACTTATAATGAATTGTATCACACGTAGTATTTATAGACGATATTGTATGTTTCAGTTAGGGATATACTAAGACTAAGATGTGAAGCAAATGTTAAAATAAAACTTTGGGCATCGATGAATCATGTTTATATGAAGGGAAAAGGTCAATATGTCATTGAAGTTTGATAAAAAGTTTATCTATGACATCGGTTAATAGTTTCGCTTACTGAAGGAAAATATTTCATTGTTAATTGTTTTGCTTACTTATTTATAAACTCAAAAGTTCTACATGTTTATGTATTTTTTGTATTTATTTCTATGTATTTCTGTATTTTCTATCTATATTGAAACTAACTAGGTAACATCCTTATTTATAAAGGTAAAAACCAAATTAAACTAGAATTAGAATTTGGGCTATGTTTAAGTTTATCATAGTCTTTTATCAATTAAATGCTTTTTTGTAAAATTCATCTTCTTTTTCTTTCTTATGTAAAATTATTTGGGCTCCTTCTATTAGCAATTTTAAGTATTGTATGTCTTGTGTTTTAAGGTATTCTTCTAAATACGTTTTTATTATATTTTCCCATGAATCTATTTCAATCATAACTTCTTTCCAAAGTTGAAAATATTCTTCATTTATCATAATTTAATCACTATTGTAGTCTGAGTATATGTCTAAATAATCATTATGGTCATATAATTCTTGTATTATTTCTCTTATGTCATCAAACCAATTTTGTCTTAGTAAGTTATTCATTTCTTCTTCTTCGTATTTCATTATTTTTTCCCATATTATTTTCTTTATGCTAGGTTCAGTTATTTTTTCTAATATTTTAAAGATAAGTATCTTATAATTATCTTCAAAATAGCTATTATTAATTACTGCAGTAGGTATATTAGCAATATCCATTAATGTTAATATTTTTATCTTATCGATTTTAGCAATTTATTAATTTATTCCCGTCTTCCATGTCTACCATATGGTAATCTTATGATAGCTTATTATGATCTAGAGTATTCATTTTTATCATCCGGTCACTACTAGCATGATACCTTTTTTCAGATACTATCTTCCTAAACAGCGCATCAACACTTAGGTACTCCCCTAACACGGCTTCTCTTGCCTTCAATGGTTTCCCACTTTTGGATGCATAGTTCTAGAAGTCTTCTCCTACTTTTCTCTATGCTAGCAAACTAGATAATAAATATTGAATAATTCTAATTCATAATAACAATCATAATTATATCACATAATATTTATGGTTGACAGGAATTAACTGCTTTAGCTAAACATGATCATTAATTCATATAGTTTATAATCATAATTCATAACATAAATCATAACTAATTATTACTATGTATGGATCATAAAAGGTATATAGTCATACCTCAGTAGTTTTTGCTAAGTCTTTCTCCATTTGGGGAATTTTAAGTAATTTTTATTGAAAATATATTTTTACAAGGCTGGAATATTAGAAATGTAAGAGAGAGATGTGGTGAGATTTTTCGGATGATCTTTACAAATACAATCCTATCCTATATATACTTACAAACTAAGGATCTATGTTGCAAAATAAGAAAGTTAATTACAAAGTAAGTCCCTAAATATTTACATCTTAGTCCCCGACATAAGTCACTTTCTTCTTTATCTTCTTCTTATCCTTTTATCTTGATAAAGTTGATTCCTTCAATAATTGTTGCTTCTTTAAGTTTTATCCACCCACTTGGTTTTGTCTTCACATGGTGTTGCCCTAATTTTTCAAAAAAGTAGATTCCTTGATAATTGAGTCTTTTTTATCTCTTGGTCGTCCACTTGTCTTCTAATCTATATCGACATCTGGTATGTAGTTGTTTGTACCGCTGCATTTGCTACATTCATGTTCCGTATACTTTCTTCCAATAAGTTTGCAATACTGATCTAGGCTATCTTCTGAAATAAATCCCTTTCTAATTGCTTTTGTCATAGGTTCTTGCTCTGGATTAAGTAATGTCAAGGCCCAATTTTTTACTTCTAATTTGTCCATATATCTTAATTCCTTTGCTGTAGAGTAGATTAATAAGTGATTCCTTGAACAATACTTCCATATGTAGTTTGTTTCATCATAGACATTTGATAATTCTGTCAATATTGTGCTAAGTCCAATAATACGTTTATTTGCGTAAAACTCTGGTAACTCTGCTTTTTGTATAACTGGTTGAGCTGTAATTTCCTCTGGTATAATATAGTCCTTCGTCATTCCTATCTTTATCACCGTAATTACTGGTTTAATTTCGTCGAATAATATTTCTTTCAGAAATTGAATAAAATCTTACATAGAATAATTGTCCTTTAGTAACTCGTTTATAATTCATAAACGCTTGATGTAATTTCGTATTAGGCTAAGTTCATCCTCAGAATCGTATATCTGATTGATATAAGTCCATAAGAGTAACATGTAGCTACTAAGTTTGGTTTGGTACCTGGTAATGCAATTAGTTTGTTATAATTTTGTAATTTCCGGGTAATATATCCCTGATGGTTTTTTAATTTTTCCGGATTTTCCATAGGTTGTGTATTTAGGTATTTTTGGATTTTCTCAATGTTTTCAATATATGTCCGGGTTATATGGTTATATGTTTTCTTGGCTTGGTTAAGTGAGGTTGCATATGTATGTATTTGTGGAGGTATGAATAATTCATTCTTTTGTATATGGGGTGGGGCATAAGGCTTTTCAAATACCTTATTCAAGTTGAAGTTTTTTCTTTTTGTAACAGTAGTAAATGATTCTTGTGTATTTTCTTTAGATGTACCTGCAATATTAAGTAAATTGTCAGTAATTTGGGTTTTTAGGTGTTTCCCAACGTCACCTTCTAGGTCAGTTGTTTTAAGTGCTCATACTGCACTACTAGCTCTGGTTTTTTATTGTGGTCCGTCTCCACATATTTTGTTTCCATAACTGATACTCTGTTGTTGAGCATCTTAAGTTGTTCCAATATTTCGTTCATAAGTACTGTATTTGTAAGTTCTTCTTCAAAGTCTGTTTGCCTGACTTTGTCTTGATAAATGTCTGCAATAACATTATTATGTCTTAATTACTTCAATAGTAAAAGTAAAGTTTAAAATATTTAGTACCAATCTTCTAATTTCTTTGTGTAATCGAGTCTTGTACCTTTCTTGTTAACCACCATTTTACTTGTGTATTATCTGTAACAATAAATTTGTTATACACAATATATGGTTCAAATGCTAATAAACATTTATATAATGCAAATAATTCTTTTCTATTAATTTCCCATTTTCCTTCCGTTTCCGTAAATGTCCCCGAGTAATATCTACAATGATGTTCTGTTTTCATTTTCATTTTTAAAATTTAATACTCCTCCATAATTATTTTCACTTGCATCTGATTCTACTATATAATTGAATTTTCTATTTTCATCTGGAAAACATAATTTTGGTAATTTTTTGCATTGTTCTTTTATCTTTTGTACTTATTTTTTATCTGTGTCATCATAATTATATTCAACATCTTTTTTCAGTTTCTTTTGTAACGGTTTTAAATATTCTGCTAGTTTAGGTATATATTCTCTTACTTGATTTACTAATCCTAAAAAGGATTGTAATTTCTTTTTTGTATCTAATATTTCTTCTGAATTTATAATTTTTTGTACTATATGTTGTTGCATTTTTACTCCATTTTTATCTATTTGTATTCCTAAGAATTCTATTTGATTTTTCATTATTTCTGCTTTATTTTTACTTAGACTTATTCCAGATTCTTCTACTATGTTTATGAATTTTTCTAATAATTTTATATGTTCATCATATGTCCTTGAGTATAAGAGTATATCATCTATATATACTATACAATTTTCTAATTTTGTGAAATATATATCCATAAAATGTTGAAATCTACCAGTGCATTTTATATCCAAATGGTAATACATTCCATTCATAAAATCCTTGTGGTAAATCTTTGTTAATTTCTTAGATTCTTCTTCTAACTTTAAGTGATAAAATCCTGATTTACAATCAAATTTACTAAAATAATTATATCCTTGTATTTGTCTTATTTTTAATATTTTATTTGGAATTGGATAATTATAAGTTTTAGTTTTTGCATTTAAATTTCGATAATCTATAACCATCCTACTTTTCCTCTTTTTGTTCACTATGTTTGTTAACTATAAATGCTGGGCTTGTATGTTTACTATTACTTTCTTGTATATATATCTTTTTTCTAATAATTCTGTTATATGCATTGTAAATTCTTTTAAATCGTCAAAATTATATTTTAAGGGTTTTACGAGTTATTATACTATTTTCATCTATTAATTCTATTTTTATAGTAATTTTATGTTTATTCCATCCTTTTAATGGGTCTTCACTATATAATTGTTCTAGTCTATTTTTTATTGGACTTAATTTATCTATTGTGAATACTATGTATTCTATATTGTTAGTATTATTTGGCATATTTTCTAACTTTTGTGTAATATTTTCACTTCCCTTTATCCATTCTGTATCTTTACGTATTTTATTTCCTACTCTTTTTGCTCCTATTTTGTGATTACATGGTGTTGTTAACCACCAGTGGGTTTTAGTTATTACATGCGGATAATATTTCTCTAAAAATGGTATTCCTAGAATTATGTCTTTTGTAGGTAAATCATAATTATATATTTCATCTATTTTAAGTATCTTATCCCATATTTGTATTTTTATGTCCTTTGCTTTAAAGTGTATTAAACTTCCTTCATTATTAAATCCTTTTACCACTATTGGTGTTTTTAATTTTATCCACTTATCTTTTGGTAAACAGTTATATTTACATATGTTAACTTCTGCTCCTGTATCTATCATTGGCGTATAATATCTATTATAATATCCTTCTATTATTATTTTCATAAGTACGTGTATTTTCATAATATTATTCTTTTTATTATTATCATCTTATTATTATAGGTAACAGTTATGTAAGTAGATTCTATTTTATAGGGTTTCATTTCTTCTAACCACTTTAATCCTAAGATTATATCTGCTTGTTGTTCTTCCTTAATTTCTAATTTTATTTTCATAGGTATTTCTGCTATTATTATTTCTTTTTCTATTTCTAGTTGAGCTACTATTAATGCTGGTAAGTCTGAGCATTTTTGTTTTGTCATTTTATTTATCTCCATTTCTTCTTTATTTAATAATTTATCTATGATATAATTATCTTCTTGTTTTATATCTACTAATATTAAATGTTCTTTTTCTTCTATTATTCCTAATATGTAGTATTTATTAGGGATCATATCATATGCTATCTTTTTTGTGTATTCTCTTTGTGGATTATTTTTAATTTTTCTAGTCCTTCCTATTCTTTCTTCTATTATTTCTAAATTTTCATTAGTATCTATTTCTTGGTATGAGTAATTATTATTATCTATTATTTTAACAAATTGTTCAAATGGTGTTTCTATTTCTATTCCTTTTATTTTACTTTTTGCAGTTATTTTGTGTTTAGTAGTTAATACATATAAATTTTTACATCTAGCTGTGCATATTTTACTTCCTGGGGTTAAAGTTATTCCATTTATTTTCCAATATAATACTAATGCTTTATCTATATTACGATCCATTAATGCTCTTGAATAATTAGTATTAATCGTAAATTTAAATTTTTGGTAGATTAAGTTTCCTCTTCATCAGTAATTACACTTTTTCTATAGGTTCTATTATTCTATCATCTGCTAAGTATATTTCTATTAGTATCTATTCCTTCTTTAAAACAAGCTTTTACAAGTATTTCTATTCCTCCTAAATGTACATATTTAATTTGTTCTTTACTTTTTATTTTACGTACTTCTTTATTTAATTCTCTTTTATTTATTATTGGTATTTCAGCTTTTCCTTGAGCATATTTACAATCTATAATATGTTCTTTTTGGCTAATTATATAAAATTCCTCTTTGTTTCTTTTAAATGGATTTTTTATTAGTGGCATACTAAATATCTTTTCTACACTTAAATCAATTTCTTTTCCTTTTACTTTTTCAAATATATTATTATCAAAAATTATTTTTGTTGAGTAATCATCCATTGTATATTCTTCTCTTATAATTTCTATATTTTCTTCAGTCATCTAATTGTTCTATTTTATTATCTATTTCATTATCTGTCTGATATTCTTCTTCATTTTCAGATATTTCATAAATACTATCTTCACTTTCTAATTCATAGTCTAAGTATTCTAATTGTAAGCAAACTTCTTCTTCTATAATTATTTCTGATATTTGTTTTTTATTAGTATTTTTTGGTATTTTACAGTCTTTTGCAATATGTCCTAATTTTCCACAATTATAACATTTACATTCACTTATACTTTTCTTTCTTCTATATGGTCTTTTAGATTTTGTAAAATATCTTTTTCTTGGATTTCTATATTTATGTTTTATTTTCTTATAATTTTTAAACCTTTTCTTTTTATGTTTTTTATAATATTTATCATCGCAACCAAATTGTGGTGCTATCTTATCTTTACAACATGCTAAATTTTTTATTATTGTTTTTTCCATTTTTATATTTTCTCTATATTGTTCACATGTATTTGCATACCATTGTTTTACAAATTTTATTCTAGCTCCTAATGTATCATGTAATTTTGCTTCTTCCCATGTTTTTATTATTTTTGAACTAAATGGTTCTGGTAGTTTTGTAAAATATAAATGTCTTATTCCTGGACTTTCTTGTGTATTATATACTCCTTTATAATAATATTCTTTATATGCACAAGTATATTCATCTAAGTAACACATGTTACATATTCCTAATTTATTCATTAAATTTACATTTATAATTTTATCTTTATTTCGTTCTTCTTCCTCTGTTGTCATACTACTAAATTCATTTCTTATAGCTGTTTCATATTTATAAAGTATATCCATTACTGATGTTGTTTCTCTAGCTTGTATATCCTTACTTGTTCTTAATGTCTTTTTACTTTCCTCTTCTAGATTTAAGAACCATAATTTTACTTCTCGTATAAATGTTCTTTCTATGTATCCTGGTACTTCTATTATATTAATTTTATTGTCTATTATTTGTTTTGCTATGTATCCTATCCATAATTGTATGGTTTGATTTATATCTGTTACACAATCTAAGTTTAAGTATTCAGGTTGTAAATTTATTTGTTTAGGATTCCATTTCTTTATATTTAATCTTTTATTCCATAATGTTTCATATCTATCTGAACTTGTATAATCTCGTGTATATATCTATGGTTTTTCATGTTTTGGATATGTTCTTCTTGTACTAGATTCTCCTGTTTCTTTCATTTTTTCGTCATAATTTATTTCTACTTCCGTATTTTCTATTAATTTTTTATTTTCCATATTTTCTGTTTCCATAAGTACTGTATATGTTTCACTTATTTCTGAAGTTTGGTCTATGTCTACTTCCATATCTTCTTCTATAGTTTCTATGTGTACTTCATTTTTATTTTGATTTTCTACTTCTGTTTTTCCTGTAATTTTTTCTTTATATTTTTGTATTTCTGTTAATAATTTATTTTCTTCTTCGTGTTCCTGCTGTTTCTCATATATTTCTTTTAACATTTGTAATTCTTTTTCTAATTCTTTTATTCTATTATTTTTTGTATTTGTTATTTGTTGTATTTTTTCTTCATTTTCAATCTTTATTTTTTCTATTTCTTTTTGTCTATCTATTTCTTCATTTTCTCTTGCTATTCTTACCATGGCTGTTAGACTATCTTCTAGTAAGTTATTCATTTCTTCTTCTTCGTATTTCATTATTTTTTCCCATATTATTTTCTTTATGCTAGGTTCAGTTATTTTTTCTAATATTTTAAAGATAAGTATCTTATAATTATCTTCAAAATAGCTATTATTAATTACTGCAGTAGGTATATTAGCAATATCCATTAATGTTAATATTTTTATCTTATCGATTTTAGCAATTTATTAATTTATTCCCGTCTTCCATGTCTACCATATGGTAATCTTATGATAGCTTATTATGATCTAGAGTATTCATTTTTATCATCCGGTCACTACTAGCATGATACCTTTTTTCAGATACTATCTTCCTAAACAAATGATCAACACTTAGGTACTCCCCTAACACGGCTTCTCTTGCCTTCAATGGTTTCCCACTTTTGGATGCATAGTTCTAGAAGTCTTCTCCTACTTTTCTCTATGCTAGCAAACTAGATAATAAATATTGAATAAATCTAATTCATAATAACAATCATAATTATATCACATAATATTTATGGTTGACAGGAATTAACAACAGAGTAAAAATGCAACAACATATAGTACAAAAAATTATAAATTCAGAAGAAATATTAGATACAAAAAAGAAATTACAATCCTTTTTAGGATTAGTAAATCAAGTAAGAGAATATATACCTAAACTAGCAGAATATTTAAAACCGTTACAAAAGAAACTGAAAAAAGATGTTGAATATAATTATGATGACACAGATAAAAAATAAGTACAAAAGATAAAAGAACAATGCAAAAAATTACCAAAATTATGTTTTCCAGATGAAAATAGAAAATTCAATTATATAGTAGAATCAGATGCAAGTGAAAATAATTATGGAGGAGTATTAAAATATAAAAATGAAAATGAAAAAACAGAACATCATTGTAGATATTACTCAGGGACATTTACGGAAACGGAAGGAAAATGGGAAATTAATAGAAAAGAATTATTTGCATTATATAAATGTTTATTAGCATTTGAACCATATATTGTGTATAACAAATTTATTGTTAGAACAGATAATACACAAGTAAAATGGTGGTTAACAAGAAAGGTACAAGACTCAGTTACTACAAAAGAAATTAGAAGATTGGTACTAAATATTTTAAACTTTACTTTTACTATTGAAGTAATTAAGACTGACAATAATGTTATTGCAGACATTTATCAAGACAAAGTGTGCAAAGCAGACTTTGAAGAAGAACTTACAAATACAAAGATTTATGAACGAAATATTGGAACAACTTAAGATGCTCAACAACAGAGTATCAGTTATGGAAACAAAATATGTGGAGACGGACCACAATAAAAAACCAGAGCTAGTAGTGCAGTCGGAGCACTTAAAACAACCAGACCTAGAAGGTGACGTTGGGAAACACCTAAAAACCCAAATTACTGACAATTTACTTAATATTGCAGGTACATCTAAAGAAAATACACAAGAATCATTTACTACTGTTACAAAAAGAAAAAACTTCAACTTGAATAAGGTATTTGAAAAGCCTTATGCCCCACCCCATATACAAAAGAATGAATTATTCATACCTCCACAAATACATACATATGCAACCTCACTTAACCAAGCCAAGAAAACATATAACCATATAACCCGGACATATATTGAAAACATTGAGAAAATCCAAAAATACCTAAATACACAACCTATGGAAAATCCGGAAAAATTAAAAAACCATCAGGGATATATTACCTGAAATTACAAAATTATAACAAACTAATTGCATTACTGTACCAAACCAAACTTAGTAGCTACATGTTACTCTTATGGACTTATATCAATCTGTATATACGATTCTGAGGATGAACTTAGCCTAATACGTAATTACATCAAGCGTTTATGAATTATAAACGAGTTACTAAGGACAATTATTCTATGTAAGATTTTATTCAATTTACAGAAATATTATTCGACGAAATTAAACCAAAGAATTACGGTGATAAAGATAGAAATGACGAAGGACTATATTATACCAGAGGAAATTACAGCTCAACCAGTTATACAAAAAGCAGAGTTACCAGAGTTTTACGCAAATAAACGTATTATTGGACTTAGCACAATATTGACAGAATTATCAAATGTCTATGATGAAACAAACTACATATGGAAGTATTGTTCAAGGAATCACTTATTAATCTACTCTACAGCAAAGGAATTAAGATATATGGACAAATTAGAAGTAAAAAATTGGGCCTTGACATTACTTAATCCAGAGCAAGAACCTATGACAAAAGCAATTAGAAAGGGATTTATTTCAGAAGATAGCCTAGATCAGTATTGCAAACTTATTGGAAGAAAGTATACGGAACATGAATGTAGCAAATGCAGCGGTACAAACAACTACATACCAGATGTCGATATAGATTAGAAGACAAGTGGACGACCAAGAGATAAAAAAGACTCAATTATCAAGGAATCTACTTTTTTGAAAAATTAGGGCAACACCATGTGAAGACAAAACCAAGTGGACGGATAAAACTTAAAGAAGCAACAATTATTGAAGGAATCAACTTTATCAAGATAAAAGGATAAGAAGAAGATAAAGAAGAAAGTGACTTATGTCGGGGACTAAGATGTAAATATTTAGGGACTTACTTTGTAATTAACTTTCTTATTTTGCAACATAGATCCTTAGTTTGTAAGTATATATAGGATAGGATTGTATTTGTAAAGATCATCCGAAAAATCTCACCACATCTCTCTCTTACATTTCTAATATTCCAGCCTTGTAAAAATATATTTTCAATAAAAATTACTTAAAATTCCCCAAATGGAGAAAGACTTAGCAAAAACTACTGAGGTATGACTATATACCTTTTATGATCCATACATAGTAATAATTAGTTATGATTTATGTTATGAATTATGATTATAAACTATATGAATTAATGATCATGTTTAGCTAAAGCAGTTAATTCCTGTCAACCATAAATATTATGTGATATAATTATGATTGTTATTATGAATTAGAATTATTCAATATTTATTATCTAGTTTGCTAGCATAGAGAAAAGTAGGAGAAGACTTCTAGAACTATGCATCCAAAAGTGGAAACCATTGAAGGCAAGAGAAGCCGTGTTAGGAGTACCTAAGTGTTGATGCTACTGCTTAGGAAGATAGATTCAAAAAGGTATCATGCTAGTAGTGACCGGATGATAAAAATGAATACTCTAGATCATAATAAGCTATCATAAGATTACCATATGGTAGACATGGAAGACGGAATAAATTAATAAATTGCTAAAATCGATAAGATAAAAATATTAACATTAATGGATATTGCTAATATACCTACATGATAATTAATAATAGCTATTTTGAAGATAATTATAAGATACTTATCTTTAAAATATTAGAAAAATAACTGAACCTAGCATAAAGAAAATAATATGGGAAAAATAATGAAATACGAAGAAGAAGAAATGAATAACTTACTAAGACAAAATTGGTTTGATGACATAAGAGAAATAATACAAGAATTATATGACCATAATGATTATTTAGACATATACTCAGACTACAATAGTGATTAAATTATGATAAATGAAGAATATTTTCAACTTTGGAAAGAAGTTATGATTGAAATAGATTCATGGGAAAATATAATAAAAACGTATTTAGAAGAATACCTTAAAACACAAGACATACAATACTTAAAATTGCTAATAGAAGGAGCCCAAATAATTTTACATAAGAAAGAAAAAGAAGATGAATTTTACAAAAAAGCATTTAATTGATAAAAGACTATGATAAACTTAAACATAGCCCAAATTCCGCACTTACCCCCAAAATTGGTATCAGAGCATAGGACTAATAAAATTAGAAAATAATGAGAAGACCTTATAAAAATACTCAGACATATAAACAAATAAAACATGACTTAAAAAACTTATATGTAGAATATAAAAGATTGAATAAACAAATTAACAAAACTACTGAAGACAACCATAGATTAGATAAACTAATTACACAGGTATCAATATTAGAATATAAGTTTATAACTAAGCTAAAACAAAGATTAATACATACATAAAATGAATAAGGAAGAATTTGCAGTAAGTGAAAAAACATATGAAAATTATGACGGATTAAAAATAAAGATAATTTTCTCAAACTTAGGAAGAAGGTATAAAAAAATAGGAGATCAATTATACTTAATGCTAGAAAAAGAAGAATTAAAACTAGAAGATAGTCTAACAGCCATGGTAAGAATAGCAAGAGAAAATGAAGAAATAGATAGACAAAAAGAAATAGAAAAAATAAAGATTGAAAATGAAGAAAAAATACAACAAATAACAAATACAAAAAATAATAGAATAAAAGAATTAGAAAAAGAATTACAAATGTTAAAAGAAATATATGAGAAACAGCAGGAACACGAAGAAGAAAATAAATTATTAACAGAAATACAAAAATATAAAGAAAAAATTACAGGAAAAACAGAAGTAGAAAATCAAAATAAAAATGAAGTACACATAGAAACTATAGAAGAAGATATGGAAGTAGACATAGACCAAACTTCAGAAATAAGTGAAACATATACAGTACTTATGGAAACAGAAAATATGGAAAATAAAAAATTAATAGAAAATACGGAATTAGAAATAAATTATGACGAAAAATGAAAGAAAGCAGGAGAATCTAGTACAAGAAGAACATATCCAAAACATGAAAAACCACGGATATATACACTAGATTATACAAGTTGGATAGATATGAAACATTATGGAATAAAAGATTAAATATAAAGAAATGGAATCCTAAACAAATAAATTTACAACTGAATACTTAAACTTAGATTGTGTAATGATATAAATCAAACCATACAATTATGGATAGGATACATAGCAAAACAAATAATAGACAATAAAATTAATATAATAGAAGTACTGGGATACATAGAAAGAACATTTATACGAGAAGTAAAATTATGGTTCTTAAATCTAGAAGAGGAAAGTAAAAGACATTAAGAACAAGTAAGGATATACAAGCTAGAGAAACAACATCAAGAATGGATATACTTTATAAATATGAAACAATTTATAAGAAATGAATTTAGTAGTATGACAACAGAGGAAGAAGAACGAAATAAAGATAAAATTATAATGAAATTTAATGAATAAATTAGGAATATGTAACATGTGTTACTTAGATGAATATACTTGTGCATATAAAGAATATTATTATAAAGGAGTATATAATACACAAGAAAGTCCAGGAATAAGACATTTATATTTTACAAAACTACCAGAACCATTTAGTTCAAAAATAATAAAAACATGGGAAGAAGCAAAATTACATGATACATTAGGAGCTAGAATAAAATTTGTAAAACAATGGTATGCAAATACATGTGAACAATATAGAGAAAATATAAAAATGGAAAAAACAATAATAAAAAATTTAGCATGTTGTAAAGATAAGATAGCACCACAATTTGGTTGCGATGATAAATATTATAAAAAACATAAAAAGAAAAGGTTTAAAAATTATAAGAAAATAAAACATAAATATAGAAATCCAAGAAAAAGATATTTTACAAAATCTAAAAGACCATATAGAAGAAAGAAAAGTATAAGTGAATGTAAATGTTATAATTGTGGAAAATTAGGACATATTGCAAAAGACTGTAAAATACCAAAAAATACTAATAAAAAACAAATATCAGAAATAATTATAGAAGAAGAAGTTTGCTTACAATTAGAATACTTAGACTATGAATTAGAAAGTGAAGATAGTATTTATGAAATATCCGAAAATGAAGAAGAATATCGCATGATAATGAAATAGATAATAAAATAGAACAATTAGATGACTGAAGAAAATATAGAAATTATAAGAGAAGAATATACAACAGATGATTACTCTGAACAAAAAATAATTTTTGATAATAATATATTTGAAAAAGTAAAAGGAAAAGAAATTGATTTAAGTGTAGAAAAGATATTTAGTATGCCACTAATAAAAAATCCATTTAAAAGAAACAAAGAGGAATTTTATATAATTAGCCAAAAAGAACATATTATAGATTGTAAATATGCTCAAGGAAAAGCTGAAATACCAATAATAAATAAAAGAGAATTAAATAAAGAAGTACAGAAAATAAAAAGTAAAGAACAAATTAAATATGTACATTTAGGAGGAATAGAAATACTTGTAAAAGCTTGTTTTAAAGAAGGAATAGATACCCCAATAGAAATATACTTAGCAGATGATAGAATAATAGAACCTATAGAAAAAAGTGTAATTACAGCAGTAAGAGGAAACTTAATCTACCAAAAATTTAAATTTACAGTTAATACTAATTATTCAGTAGCATTAATGCATCGTAATATAGATAAAGCATTAGTATTATATTGGAAAATAAATGGAATAACTTTAACCCCAGGAAGTAAAATATGCACAGCTAGATGTAAAAATTTATATGTATTAACTACTAAACACAAAATAACTGCAAAAAGTAAAATAAAAGGAATAGAAATAGAAACACCATTTGAACAATTTGTTAAAATAATAGATAATAATAATTACTCATACCAAGAAATAGATACTAATGAAAATTTAGAAATAATAGAAGAAAGAATAGGAAGGACTAGAAAAATTAAAAATAATCCACAAAGAGAATACACAAAAAAGATAGCATATGATATGATCCCTAATAAATACTACATATTAGGAATAATAGAAGAAAAAGAACATTTAATATTAGTAGATATAAAACAAGAAGATAATTATATCATAGATAAATTATTAAATAAAGAAGAAATGGAGATAAATAAAATGACAAAACAAAAATGCTCAGACTTACCAGCATTAATAGTAGCTCAACTAGAAATAGAAAAAGAAATAATAATAGCAGAAATACCTATGAAAATAAAATTAGAAATTAAGGAAGAACAACAATGGATATAATCTTAGGATTAAAGTGGTTAGAAGAAATGAAACCCTATAAAATAGAATCTACTTACATAATCATACTATAATAATAAGATGATAATAATAAAAGAATAATATTATGAAAATACACGTACTTATGAAAATAATAATAGAAGGATATTATAATAGATATTATACGCCAATGATAGATACAGAGCGTAAGTTAACATATGTAAATATAATCATTTACCAAAAGATAAGTGGATAAAATTAAAAACACCAATAGTGGTAAAAGGATTTAATAATGAAGGAAGTTTAATACACTTTAAAGCAAAGGACATAAAAATACAAATATGGGATAAGATACTTAAAATAGATGAAATATATAATTATGATTTACCTACAAAAGATATAATTCTAGGAATACCATTTTTAGAGAAATATTATCCGCATGTAATAACTAAAACCCACTGGTGGTTAACAACACCATGTAATCACAAAATAGGAGCAAAAAGAGTAGGAAATAAAATACGTAAAGATACAGAATGGATAAAGGGAAGTGAAAATATTACACAAAAGTTAGAAAATATGCCAAATAATACTAACAATATAGAATACATAGTATTCACAATAGATAAATTAAGTCCAATAAAAAATAGACTAGAACAATTATATAGTGAAGACCCATTAAAAGGATGGAATAAACATAAAATTACTATAAAAATAGAATTAATAGATGAAAATAGTATAATAACTCAGAAACCCTTAAAATATAATTTTGACGATTTAAAAGAATTTACAATGCATATAACAGAATTATTAGAAAAAAGATATATATACAAGAAAGTAATAGTAAACATACAAGCCCAGCATTTATAGTTAACAAACATAGTGAACAAAAAAGAGGGAAAAGTAGGATGGTTATAGATTATCGAAATTTAAATGCAAAAACTAAAACTTATAATTATCCAATTCCAAATAAAATATTAAAAATAAGACAAATACAAGGATATAATTATTTTAGTAAATTTGATTGTAAATCAGGATTTTATCACTTAAAGTTAGAAGAAGAATCTAAGAAATTAACAAGATTTACAAAGTACAAGGATTTTATGAATGGAATGTATTACCATTTGGATATAAAATGCACTGTAGATTTCAACATTTTATGGATATATATTTCACAAAATTAGAAAATTGTATAGTATATATAGATGATATACTCTTATACTCAAGGACATATGATGAACATATAAAATTATTAGAAAAATTCATAAACATAGTAGAAGAACTGAATAAGTCTAAGTAAAAATAAAGGTAAATAATGAAAAATCAAATAGAATTCTTAGGAATACAAATAGATAAAAATGGAGTAAAATGCAACAACATATAGTACAAAAATTATAAATTCAAGAAATATTAGATACAAAAGAAATTACAATCCTTTTAGGATTAGTAAATCAAGTAAGAGAATATATACCTAAACTAGCGTAATATTTAAAACCGTTACAAAAGAAACTGAAAAAAGATGTTGAATATAATTATGATGACACAGATAAAAAATAAGTACAAAAGATAAAAGAACAATGCAAAAAATTACCAAAATTATGTTTTCCAGATGAAAATAGAAAATTCAATTATATAGTAGAATCAGATGCAAGTGAAAATAATTATGGAGGAGTATTAAAATATAAAAATGAAAATGAAAAAACAGAACATCATTGTAGATATTACTCAGGGACATTTACGGAAACGGAAGGAAAATGGGAAATTAATAGAAAAGAATTATTTGCATTATATAAATGTTTATTAGCATTTGAACCATATATTGTGTATAACAAATTTATTGTTAGAACAGATAATACACAAGTAAAATGGTGGTTAACAAGAAAGGTACAAGACTCAAGCATTACAAAAGAAATTAGAAGATTGGTACTAAATATTTTAAACTTTACTTTTACTATTGAAGTAATTAAGACCGACAATAATGTTATTGCAGACATTTATCAAGACAAAGTCAGGCAAACAGACTTTGAAGAAGAACTTACAAATACAAAGATTTATGAACGAAATATTGGAACAACTTAAGATGCTCAACAACAGAGTATCGCTTATGGAAACAAAATATGTGGAGACGGACCACAATAAAAACTGAGCTAGTAGTGCAATGAGCACTTAAAACAACTGCACCTAGAAGGTGACGTTGGGAAACACCTAAAACCCAAATTATCGACAATTTACTTAATATTGCGTACATCTAAAGAAAATACACAAGAATCATTTACTATCAAGTATAAAAAGAAAAACTTCAACTTGAATAAGGTATTTGAAAAGCCTTATGCCCCACCCCATATACAATAGAATGAATTATTCATACCTCCACAAATACATACATATGCAACCTCACTTAACCAAGCCAAGAAAACATATAACCATATAACCCGGACATATATTGAAAACATTGAGAAAATCCAAAAATACCTAAATACACAACCTATGGAAAATCCGGAAAAATTAAAAACCATCGTGATATATTACCTTAAATTACAAAATTATAACAAACTAATTGCATTACTGTGTACCAAACCAAACTTAGTAGCTACATGTTACTCTTATGGACTTATATCAATCAGATATACAGATTCTGAGGATGAACTTAGCCTAATACCAGAATTACATCAAGCGTTTATGAATTATAAACGAGTTACTAAAGGACAATTATTCTATGTAAGATTTTATTCAGCTACAGCAGAAATATTATTCGACGAAATTAAACCAGTAATTACGGTGATAAAGATAGGAATGACGAAGGACTATATTATACCAGAGGAAATTACAGCTCAACCAGTTATACAAAAAGCAGAGTTACCAGAGTTTTACGCAAATAAACGTATTATTGGACTTAGCACAATATTGACAGAATTATCAAATATCTATGATGAAACAAACTACATATGGAAGTATTGTTCAAGGAATCACTTATTAATCTACTCTACAGCAAAGGAATTAAGATATATGGACAAATTAGAAGTAAAAAATTGGGCCTTGACATTACTTAATCCAGAGCAAGAACCTATGACAAAAGCAATTAGAAAGGGATTTATTTCAGAAGATAGCCTAGATCAGTATTGCAAACTTATTGGAAGAAAGTATACGGAACATGAATGTAGCAAATGCAGCGGTACAAACAACTACATACCAGATGTCGATATAGATTAGAAGACAAGTGGATCGCCAAGAGATAAAAAGACTCAATTATCAAGGAATCTACTTTTGAAAAATTAGGCAACACCATGTGAAGACAAAACCAAGTGGACGGATAAAACTTAAAGAAGCAACAATTATCAAGGAATCAACTTTATCAAGATAAAAGGATAAGAAGAAGATAAAGAAGAAAGTGACTTATGTCGGGGACTAAGATGTAAATATTTAGGGACTTACTTTGTAATTAACTTTCTTATTTTGCAACATAGATCCTTAGTTTGTAAGTATATATAGGATAGGATTGTATTTGTAAAGATCATCCGAAAAATCTCACCACATCTCTCTCTTATATTTCTAATATTCCAAATTTTGTAAAAATATATTTTCAATAAAAATTACTTAAAATTCCCCAAATGGAGAAAGACTTAGCAAAAACTACTGAGGTATGACTATATACCTTTTATGATCCATACATAGTAATAATTAGTTATGATTTATGTTATGAATTATGATTATAAACTATATGAATTAATGATCATGTTTAGCTAAAGCAGTTAATTCCTGTCAACCATAAATATTATGTGATATAATTATGATTGTTATTATGAATTAGAATTATTCAATATTTATTATCTAGTTTGCTAGCATAGAGAAAAGTAGGAGAAGACTTCTAGAACTATGCATCCAAAAGTGGGAAACCATTGAAGGCAAGAGAAGCCGTGTTAGGGGAGTACCTAAGTGTTGATGCGCTGTTTAGGAAGATAGTATCTGAAAAAAGGTATCATGCTAGTAGTGACCGGATGATAAAAATGAATACTCTAGATCATAATAAGCTATCATAAGATTACCATATGGTAGACATGGAAGACGGGAATAAATTAATAAATTGCTAAAATCGATAAGATAAAAATATTAACATTAATGGATATTGCTAATATACCTACTGCAGTAATTAATAATAGCTATTTTGAAGATAATTATAAGATACTTATCTTTAAAATATTAGAAAAATAATCAACCTAGCATAAAGAAAATAATATGGGAAAAAATAATGAAATACGAAGAAGAAGAAATGAATAACTTACTAAGACAAAATTGGTTTGATGACATAAGAGAAATAATACAAGAATTATATGACCATAATGATTATTTAGACATATACTCAGACTACAATAGTGATTAAATTATGATAAATGAAGAATATTTTCAACTTTGGAAAGAAGTTATGATTGAAATAGATTCATGGGAAAATATAATAAAAACGTATTTAGAAGAATACCTTAAAACACAAGACATACAATACTTAAAATTGCTAATAGAAGGAGCCCAAATAATTTTACATAAGAAAGAAAAAGAAGATGAATTTTACAAAAAAGCATTTAATTGATAAAAGACTATGATAAACTTAAACATAGCCCAAATTCCGCACTCCTACACCAACTTTGAATTATTATTTCCAACACTCACCTATTTCTTTGTCGTTAAACAAAGTGCTCATTTCTGTCGTTATTTATTAATAAAAAATATTGCCAATTTTGACATACCACTTTCTGTACATAGCCAGCAATAAATAGGCCACGTCACTAATCAAATCAGTCAAATAAAAATTCTACACAAATAATGCCGCAAGGCTCAAACGTTAAATTTTGCATTATTGAACGGATAGTTGAGATGAGTTGAAATTATCAAAGTTTTTTTTTCTGCTAAAGTAAAACTAATTAAAATATTGGGCTATTTGTATATAAAAGAACATAAAACTCAAATTCTTAAAATCAATTTTTGGCAAGTATTTTTCATCCCTTTCTCGATTTGTGGGGTAAATATTTTTTAATTATTTATAAATTATCTCGATAAATATTTAGTGTTGGGTTAAAATTGAATTTGGGTGAATATTTTAATTTGGTTGAATTTTTTAATTTGAATAATTTAATTAGTAGCATGCCTCATACATCAGTGGTCACATGTAAAATGTAGTATGCCAAAGCCGGATATGTTTTTTCTTAATAAAAAAAATGGCAATAGTGATGAAGGTGAGCTCAAGATTTATTGAATAGCATAATGAGGTATTTTTTAAAGTGTGATGACGTATTTGAACTTTTTTTTTCGGATATAAAATGACAAAATTGGAAGTGATATTTGAATTCAACATTATAATTTCCTTCTCATTTTCCTTTCCCAGCCTACCCCCATTTTTTTTTTTAGAAAAATAATAAGTGGTTCAAAAATCACATTCTCGTTTATCAATAATTTAAATCAATAATTAGGATAGATGTCCACAGAAGGCATCTCTTCATATGAAATCAAGAATTGATCATTAGAAATCATTGTTAAATTCTTTCTTTGTTATACTATATAATAAGATTTTAAGTTTTATGAGGGTACTTATTAAGATAATTTAAAGATACGGTCTTCATTTTTTTGCATATATGATATTATTTTGAAATTGTTTACAAATTATTCTGATAGTGTTACATAACAATACATTTAAAGTGTCCAGATTAGATTTGTAAGTGCATAATGTTAGGTTCATTTTCTTTCTAAACTGATATTTTTAAGTGAATATAAATAAATGTATATTTTTTTTATTGACGCGTGTTCGTAGATAGATGTATATTTTTTGAAGGATTTAATGATTTATTTATTAATTCATAAAAAAAAAATTATGTGACTTGTTGTTTCGATTGTGAACGAAAGCAAAGATGATAATCCATCAAACAACATGATAGCTACAAATTGATTTATCAAATTTAATTTTTTTTAACAATCAAAAATTTTCATAGCACAATAAAAAATAAGGTTAAAATCTTTTTAAAACTAAATAAAAAATGTAAACATTAAAAAACACTATTCAAATTTTATGCATTTAATTTAGTGAGACTTGGGTAACATGCTTCTCAAGAAAATTTTTAGCAAAACCAACTTGAATTTGTTCTAATGAGAAGTTGCAATGTTATTATGATATTTATGAACTTACCAATAAGAGAGAGCTCAAATATCAGTAATAATAGATTTTTCATCAGATTATTTTTTCTTGAATTAGACATTTCTCTATTTGAGTGGAGAAGTATTCCTTTATTTTTAGTGGGCTACCCCCCCCCCCTCCCACCCACCCACCCACCCACTAAAATCATACATATTTTCCTATAAAAAATTCATAACATTTGCATTTTTCTCACTTCTTGTTGTGATTCTTGAAAATGTATGACAACCAACTAAAGCATGGCATTATTACTATGTTTGTAAGTTCTTTCGTACTAACTGCATGATTAATTTTTTATCCTGTAATTGTTTTATTTTAGCTTCTAGTAGCATTTAATACTGTAAATATTTTTCTATCAATATTTTTTAAAAGTAACTTGTCTTTTCGTTATTTTGTTACTGAATTTTTGACACTATATATATTTTTCTATCACTGCTTTTTTAATTGAAATTATTAAAAATAATTATTTTTAAAATTAAATGGATTCATAGTATAACTGTTGTAGGATACTTGTATTTTATTTCATTGAGCATTAAATTTACCGCTAATGGTTCATAGAATGATTTACTTTAGTATAAAAAGGTAATTATTGTACAAAAAATAATTAATTTTGTGAAGAGATGAGTGTAACTTAAGTTTAATTTATTTTGTAAAGTAATAATCAGTGTCAAGTATTCTGACAAATTTATTTATTCTTTTGTTGGAAAATTGAGTAGGTTGTACTTAAATGATTCTCCACTTTAATTTTGGCTACTGTACAGTGTACTTTGTCTCTTTTTGCCATCCTGATTCCTGGCTAAAGCCTAAATTTATGATTTTTCACTCCAATTGTTTAGTTATTTGTTGACTTTTTAAAAAAAAAAAAAACTAGAAAATTAGCTAACATGCATTCTTATACTAAACTGACATAAATTTATTTTCTTAAAACTGACATGAAATAGTTCGTTAACAAATCAAGAATTTATTAACGTTTAAAAACAAATGACATTAAAGAAGTATAGAGCTTATTGAAGAGTAATATTTTTATTATTTTATTTATGATGGTTCAAGGATATTGTTTGTACATATGTTGTAATTTTATGTTCTTAATTTTTATTGTTTGATAGATATCATGTTGAACATGTATATTTTTAGATATTATATCTAGCATGTATGTTTTACAGTAATTAATATGATGCTACAATTGTTCGTAATTGACAATGAACTTTTACATGAATATCAATTATTTGACGTATATTCTCAATTGCATTGTGCAAAGCATATGAAATAATTGTCGAAGATGAAGGAGTTGATGATTGGAACATGTCAAAGGAACAGGTCTAACGAAGCTAACTGACGTGTTTACAGCACACGAGTTTATAATACTGATGTAGAATTAGAGTCACACTAGGATTAGACTACTTATATCGACTATGCTGCTACCTATTGTACTAGCTGAAGTCGACTAGGATTAGATTATGCCTAGGATTATATTCCAACTAGGATTAGATTATTTATAATTGTTTTATTATTATAGTAGTAATAGGTATTGACTCTAAGTATAGTTAACTTAGTATTCTACAATTGTCTCCCGTATGTACTTAACAATTTTATTCATCAATACAATCCTTGATTTCTCTAATCCTAAATGTTAGATTTCTACAATAATATTACTTCAGCACCACATAAATTATTTAAATAATTTAATCATAATTTGTGAAAGGAAATTCGATCACTAAAAGTATCATTGTCAATAAAAGAAATTTCAGTCACAAAAAATACTTATATGACGATCGAAGTTTGTAATTTGTTTCAATGTTTTAACGACCAGAGAGTCATCAACAAAGGTAAAATTGGATAATTGTACGTAAGTATAACTATCGTATTAATTATCACCGCTAATTAGAGATCGATATTCACGGACTAAATTTATAATCCAATCGTTACCTTTTAACATAGTAGCTTTTAGTGACCCTGACAGCCATTTTATATACGATTATTAATGACTTGTAGTGATCGAATTTACATTTTTTATGTTCGTATTTTTCCTCGCTAAAGTCCTTTTCACTTTTAGTGTTATAGTACTTACATTTCAAGTAATAACAATTCATCAATAGTAATTACTAAACTAACGATAATTAATAACATTTAACAATTAATGAATAATAAATAGCTAAGTAACACATTACAATTGTAAATTAGCTTAACTGATTGAGATATGACTAACAATTGAACGATTGATACAACTAACAGAGAATAAAGTCATAAACAACTTTAAATAATGTACGTACTTAGACTATGAAAAAATGTACGTAATTCGATCATGAAAAAATGTGCATAATAATAAAATTATGACTTAGATATTGTAACTTCAAGACCTAAACTAACAATAAAATAAACTTGAAAAAAATGTACGTACTAAGAAATTATGGCTTAGGTCTTATAACTTCAAATTAAAATATAAAATAACAACAAAATGAACGTGAAAAATGTACGTACTAATTAAAATAATGACTTAGGTCTTGTAATTAACTTCAAGAAATAAAACAATAATAAAATGTACGTACTAATAAAGTTAAAGATTTAGGTTTTATAAAAATATAACTTCTATAAATTAGGATTTAGCTCTTGTAACTTTAAGACCTAGAACAATAACATGAACATTGAACTTATAAATATTAATTTTAGACATGGCATATACATAACTTTTTGATCTATCAGTATGAATTATTGCATTCATCAAGGTTCCTTTTAGGTCTAACAAGGTATGGATTGACACTTTGGATGTTGGATTGGTGATGCGTCCACAACGCATCAACCAGGCTTGGGGGATTTTGAGGCACCCCTCACTCCTCGCATAATTGATCATTTATTTGAATTGGCCTTTATACGATCGTTAAACTTGATCACATATAGTTTGATCAGACTTTTATGACGGTCATAGTTGAGTGATAGAGGCCACAAACTCATACCTTTCATCTCTTAAATCCTAATTATTAGTATGTACATTTCAAGTAATAACAATTATTCAACTAAGAACAACCAATAAACTTATAATATTACTAAACTAATAAAAAGGTAAATAACACACTAAAATTTGAAATTAATGTATTAATAATTGAACAATTAATACAACTAACATACAATACATAATTCTAAAAGTAATAATTAAACCCTATAATACACTTAATTATCTAACCTACGTAAAAATTGTGAAAAATAAAGATGATTTTTTGAAACTACAAAAATCCTAGATTTTTAGGAAAGTTTCTAGAATAATCTAGTGTAGTAACTTGGATAAGTATCTTGTAGAAATATCTAGATAATCTAGAGTAGAAAATAATGCTACTAGATTTTTCTTGTAGATGTTCCAGAGAAATTAGATATTTGTAGAGAATCATGGAATGGTCTAGATTTTGTTGTATCTAGAACCATCCATAGGTTAGTATAAATATGGGATGATATTGTACATTTGTAATCAACCCAAACCCAAGCATTCTAAGAACAACCCAATTCAAAAGTTTTCTTTCATAATCAAGTTCTCCCTTCTAGCTTCCTCTTCCTTAGTTGAATTTTTCGATCTTAGTTAACGATCTTGGGCTAGCAGAAGGTTTCTCGATTATACTTTTCTTCTGCTATTCTCTACATGGTATCAGAGCCATAGCCGTGGATTGGCTTGTGGGTGTTATTTCAAGATCGGGTTAGTGGTAGATTCAACTGGTTTGTCTATATGGATTTTAGCGGCTGTGTCAATGGACTGGGGATGGAGTTGTTGAATCAGTCCAATTACAAGGTATGGAAAACATGTATGGAATCATACCTTGTGGGAGAGGATTTGTGGGATGTTGTTAATGGGAATGACACAAGTCCTCCTGCTGACGGACCGAAAAATAGTAGCATATACAAGAAGTGGAAGCAGGTTAATGCGAAGGCGGAGTTCATTCTGAAGAGGACAATCTCTTCCGGCTTATTTGATCACATTATAAATGAAATATGGAGGACCCTCGATCGCTTGTTCAATAAGAAGAATGAAGCTCGGCTGCAGATGTTGGAGAATGAATTGGCTAACACCACTCAAGGTAATCTTTCTATCTCCGATTATTTTTTAAAGATTAAGAACTTATGTTCTGAGATATGTTTATTGAATTCGGAGGAGGCTATTTCTGAAGCACGAATGAGAAGAATAGTCATTCGTGGGTTGAAACCTGAATATATTCCATTTGTGACATTGATTCAAGGATGGGCTCAACAACCATCCTTGGAGGAGTTTGAAAATTTGTTGTCGTCACTGGAACTACTGGCCAAGCAGTTGGCTAGTGTATTTGTCAAAGAAGGAGAAGAAAATGTTCTTGTAGCCAACAAGAGGAACTTTAAAGGAAAAACCAGAGATGTGTCACACTCTCGATCCTCAGGTGGTTCACGCTCACCTGGAAAGAAGGAAGAGTCTTCTAACTATTATGGTAAGAAGTCTCTCAAATGCTATCGTTGTGGTGAAGTAGGGCACATAAAAAGATATTGTCAAGCCAAGGAGAGTAATATGGCTCAAAAGGTTGCTGAAGAAGAAGAAGAAGAGTGAGAAAAGTGTTTAGTAGTTGAGGCTCGAGCAATAGATGCTATGGTTTCTATCAACCTTGAAAGAGATTGGATCGAGGATTCAGAATATAATGCAGTCGACCACGTGAAGAAGCGAGACACTGATGCCATCGATATGAAGCAAGAAACTATAGAAGATGTTTATACTGGTGATATGGTAGCTTCTATCGAAGAAATCAAGGAAGTAAATTCTGAACAAATAGTGCCTGGAGCTATATATGTCGATGGTAACCTTTATGGAGAAAGTATTGAGAAACATGTATCATCAGCCAAATCGAGGTCAGTAACTGACTTGGATCAAACATTGGAAACAAATGGAGAAAATGATGACCAAATATATGAAGAAGTTGATTTTGAAGTTTCAAAGAGAAACAATATGATTTTTGAAAGCTTTGAAGCTTTTGAAAAATCTATCAAGGAGATGATAAGAGAATATGGCAATAGATCTGATATTGGTGTTGAGACTTCACAGGAAATTAATAGTGTTTCTTTGGATAATCTAATTGTTGAGAAGTTAAGAGAAAGGGGGAGTTTGAGAACTCAACAAGGAGATAATCTACATGGATCAACTGATAGTGAAAAATCTTTATCATTTGGAGAAGGAAGAGGAGTCCGGAAGAAACTGCTGAGATCTTTACCAAGACATGACGCAAAGCTTCGGTTGAGTTCTTCAGCGACAAGTGTGGGATAGTTTCCAAAAAATCACTTTAAGGGGGAGTGTGAAAAATAAAGATGATTTTTTGGAACTACAAAAATCCTAGATTTTTAGGAAAGTTTCTAGAATAATCTAGTGTAGTAACTTGGATAAGTATCTTGTAGAAATATCTAGATAATCTAGAGTAGAAAATAATGCTACTAGATTTTTCTTGTAAATGTTCTAAAGAAATTAGATATTTGTAGAGAATCATGGAATGGTCTAGATTTTGTTGTATCTAGAACCATCCATAGGTTAGTATAAATATGGGATGATATTGTACATTTATAATCAACCCAAACCCAAGCATTCTAAGAACAACCCAATTCAAGAGTTTTTTTTTCATAATCAAGTTCTCCCTTCTAGCTTCCTCTTCCTTAGTTGAATTTTTCGATCTTAGTTAACGATCTTGGGCTAGCAGAAGGTTTCTCGATTATACTTTTCTTCTGCTATTCTCTACAAAAATATCATGGATTTATAAACCTAAATTTAAAAAGAAATCTAACATTAGAGTTTGCAAGGAGGTGGAAAAAATAGATTCTCAACATAAAACTAGTATCAAACATATATTGTACTAACACTTTAAGATTAATAATACGCCCCCTAACATTAGAATTTGCAAGGAGGTGGAAAAAATGATATTTATAGTTTTTATATTATTTTTTATTTTATGTGTAATAGTTTAAAAATATTCTTTTAGGTACACAAAAATAATAGTAATAATTAAACACGTGGGGAAACATCCCTGCAAATACGAAATCCAAAAGAGTCCAGACCAAGTCAATTGGAGTAGTACTGTTCCAACTGGCAATTGGATATTGGATCATTAATTTTAATATAATATTTTATTTTACTCTTTAAATTCCATAAACGAAGGAGGAAAAAAAAAAATAGAGATTAGGTAATCCAACCACCATTTTAAAAAAAATATTTGAAATCTATTTATAGAGAGGTGAATATTAGTTCTTTAATATTATTTATATTATATAATAGTCATAATTAATATATTATAAATCATATAAGATCATTAACTAAATCTCTAATATTCGTAACTAATTTCTAATGTACTATATTAATTTTTATAAAAGAAATTTATGAAATAAAAATAATAATATAATATTAAAAAGAAAGAGAAAAATTATTTTCTAAAATATAAAATAGAAAAATCGATTAGAGATGATTGTGTCTAACATAGAAAAATAAAATAAAAGGATTAAGACCATCTCCAACCTACCTCTATTTTACTTTCTATTCTCTATATGAAGAGTAAAATAGAGAATTAGCTCACAAATCACTCTCTATTTCACTCTATGTTCTCCATTTATAGGTAAATAGAACTACTACTATTTTCCTTTTTAAATATTTTATTATTACTTTTATTATATAATATTTCTAATTAACATATTAATTAAATCTTTAATATTTGTATATCTTTTTTAATGCATGTAACATTTTAAAATATATATTATTTAATATATACTACTTCTACCAGAATTAATAATATTTCATTTTAAAAAAAATCGTCACTTTAAGTGATATAAATTAAAATTATAATTATTATTCACTATGAAGAATGAACAGATTTTAGATGATAAGATGAAGTTTTTTATTTTAATAATACAATACAATACATAATAATTTAAACATAAGAAAACAAAACAATGCATAACATACTAATTTTAAAAATCACAATAATAATTTAGTAATCTGGTAAGTCGATTCAATAATCACCAATATTCGAAGGTGTATGATCCAGAGAATTGTTGTTTTTGTGACACAACAAAAATTTTTAGCTAGACATTAAAAGAAAAAGATTATTCATTTTGAACTCCATAATGTATTAATAGAGCATTAATGAAACCCATTAATAATCTTGAAAATTGAGTATTTATGTAATATTTATGTAATTGTATTTATTAATGATCCACTTTCATTTGAATTGTTCATTAATAGAATAATATATAATATTTCCTGCAATTTATGTTATTTAAAAATTTAAAATATAATTTAATATTAATTAAAGAATGTGAAACGAATAAAATCTTATATTACATAAAAATTATATAGAGGGATTGTTTGGGAAAAAGGAAGACATGATTTATATTGTGAAATAAGAAAACAAAAATAAAACAGAAATAATAGTATATTATTGAGAAAAGAAAAGAAGATTCTATAGAGTAAAATAGATAATTGAATTAAAGTTAATTGTAGCTAAATATATTCCATATTTAATGAGTAAAATAGAGAATATCGCCAAAATGCCTTAAAGATGCCCTAAGCTTCAGTATGATTTTAAAAAAAAAAGGACAAAAAGAAAAAGAAATTGGAAAAAAGAAGTGGGAAAACAAACAACCGTACGACGACGTGTGGGACCATCTTTCTCGTTTGAAGTGAGAGACGGTAGTATTCCTTCAACAATAAATACCTGTACAAATGCTATCTTTTTTTTCTTATCTCTCTTCTCTCTGCCTTTGCTTTAAGAAAAAAAATCAAATACATCTTCTTTGTTTTGCACTTAAATTCATCAACTACCATAGCCATTCTCTACACTTTTTAGCACATTACCCATTTTTTCTGCAAATTCCTCTCAATCCTCTCTGATTTTTATTTCTCAGTTTGATTGACGAAGACGGATACCGGAAAGATTGAAGTATCAAAATTTCCAATATCGAGCAAATTTGATTTGCTCGGTGTTTTAATGCAAAGGGTAGAGAAAATTCACAAAGGGGTTACTAGTTTTCCGGTTTGTGGATATAGTTATGCCAGAGATCATACATAATAACTATGAAGGCAGTCTATCTTTACTATCCGCTGCAGCGGCAATCTACGCTGAATTAACTCCGGCTGAATTACCTCCGCCGGAAGACGACGTTAATTCAAACCTTTTCGACAAATATGAGCTGGGAAAACTCCTGGGATGTGGTGCTTTTGGTAAAGTATATCATGCCAGAGACTTCAGGACGGCACAGAGTGTGGCGATTAAAGTCGTCAGCAAACAGAAAATACTCAAAGGTGGGCTAACGGGGCACGTCAAGAGAGAAATCTCTATCATGCGCCGGTTGCGTCATCCCCATATCGTGCGCCAACATGAAATTCTTGCTACTAAGAAGAAAATCTACTTCGTCCTGGAATTCGCTAAAGGAGGTGAACTCTTTGCTAAAATAGCTAACGGCCGGTTTAGCGAAGATCTCAGCCGTCGATATTTCCAGCAGTTAATCTCTGCCGTTGGATACTGCCACTCTCGCGGGGTCTACCACCGTGATTTGAAACCGGAGAATTTATTACTCGACGAAAATTGGGACCTGAAAGTTACTGATTTTGGGTTAAGCGCTGTCAGGGATCAGATCCGACCGGACGGGTTGCTACATACACTTTGTGGTACCCCTGCTTATGTGGCACCGGAGATTTTGGCGAAGAAAGGTTATGATGGTGCTAAGGTGGATATATGGTCATGTGGTATTATTCTCTTTGTGTTCAATGCTGGGTATTTACCTTTCAATGATACAAATTTAATGACCATGTATCGGAAAATTTACAAAGGCGAATTTCGTTGCCCGAAATGGACCTCGCCGGAGCTGAAGAGGTTGTTGACCCGATTACTTGATATCAACCCGGTTACTCGTATCACCATTGAGGAGATTAAGAATGACCCGTGGTTTCAAAAAGGGTATCAAGAGGTGAAATCAGATCATCACCCATTCGAATTCAAATCTTGGTCGGGTCCAGGTTCCACCGGAGAATTCCTTAACGCATTTGATATTATCTCGTATTCATCTGGTTTTAATTTATCCAGTTTAGTTAAAGGCAATGGTGGATTCATTATTAAGGAACGATTCGTATCGAGGGAGACGCCGGAGAAGATAATCGGGAAAATTGAGGAGGTGGCGGAGGCGGAGGGGATGACGGTGGCACTGAGGAGTGGCGCCACTGTGAAGGTGGAGGGGCAGAATAGTAATTTTGTGGTAATGGTGGTGGTTAACCGGTTAACTGAAGAACTGGTAATAGTTGAAATTGAGAAAAAGGAGAGTGATGGTGAAATTTGGAAGAAGAAATTCAAACCGGAGATAAGTAGATTTGTTTATCAAGGGTGAAGGACCAATTTCTGGTAGCTGAAAAGTACATTTGGCCTACTTTTTATGAATTAATGATTTACGAAAAAATTATTAGGGAACCAAATTAATATGTTGTACTTCTATTATTATGTTGCTACTCTCTAACTCAATATAAATGAATTATTGGTAATTTACTTATCAAACGTATCACTTAAATTGAGGAATGATTAGTGAAAACGTAACGACCATTTAAAGAAGAGCCAAAATGTAACACTGGTGACCATTTTAACCTGCAATATTTTTAAATCTTTTGTGTAATTTCACAAATAATTTATAATTTTTTTAATATAATAATAATATATTTAGTGAAATCTCGTGATGAATAATAAGATTAGCATTTTTGTACTTGGTGAACGTAGTGGACAAATTGAATTCGTCCACCTTCAAAAATTAGAATGGATGTAAAAGTCACGATCATAATGTTTTGGCCAAGATGAAAAGGATCCAAAAATTTGTACGAATAACAGTTCAGAGCTTTTAACTTTTACGTTGACTTCCAAAATTTGCACAGACCATATTTTTTCTTCATATATTCGCACTTCGTATCTTCTTAACTAAGTTTTCAAATTAATTATTTTTTTTAAATTTCTTTAAATATAATATTGTCATCCTAATTTATTTAAAAAAAATTAATTAATTCAACCTCTTATATTAATAAGTACGGAAAAAAGTCATATTTTTCTATGTATTTTTTAAAGAATTATATATATTCTCGTCATATTTTTTTGATATATTTTTCATTACCATTCAACTTTGGACTTCTATTTATTTTTGACTGATTAATTCCCATGTTTTCACCCTTATCATCCTGCGTAACGGTCACATGGATTTATTTTTTCTCTCACATAAATAGTATGATCAAGCAAAAATCCCTTTACCATTTCAGACGTAAATCAATTTTCTTACAACCCTCTCTTTTCTCTCTAACTTTTTTCCACACATTTCTTTTCTCAACCTTCATCTATTGGTAAAAAAATCAATTGTTGATTTGTTTATTCATATGGAAAGTTTTAATCTTTTTGGCATTTTTGGAGAATTCTGGCTTGTGGGTCTGTTTGATTTTTGTCTATACTTGTATAGTTTCATGTTTTAGTTTATAAAGTTCTGATCTACTTTGCTTTGTGGAGAATTCTAAATTCTGAGTCTGTTGATTCTTGAATAGTAAAGATAAATATATCAAAAAAGATATATATATATATATATATATATATATAATTTGTTTAACCTAAGAATACATGAGCAAATACAATTATTTTCCTTAATAAGTATTCTATACAATAGATCCTCATCTAATTAAGATCTTATTTATTTGCCGTTAACGAAAGTCTCAATCTTAATTATTTAGATTGTAGTCTTTTAAGTACATTTGTTTATTACTCTTTCGTTCATTTTTATTTCTCACGGTTTGACTTGACACTTACATTAAGAAAATAATTATTAATACATATACTTTACTAAATTATCCTTATTAAATGATGTTTAGTATTAAATCTTAAAAAATAATTTAGAAAATAAGTATTTAATAAATAATTATCTTTTATTGATATTTCAAAAATAACAAATAAAAATAAAATTTTATTTTAAAAATAAGTAACAACTTCTTACTACCATGAATGAGTCTTAAAGTGTCTGATTTTGTCATCTAAACTTAAAGTCTTTAAATCATTGAGTGCTATTTATTAAACTATTAAATGCTTAAACAACGACTGACGCATACTTGACGCTCTTTTTACTCATTTGATGCAGCAATGCCTGTGGGCTGTGGCTCGATTATAGATGATTCATTCATTTGATATAATTTAGATACATTAACCTAGCATTTGGTCATAGATTTTTAAATATTCTTGGCAAATATTATTTGGGTGAAAATTTGGCTGAAATTCCACCATATGTTTGGCCATAGTATTTGAAAAACATATTTCACTTTTTTAGAAAAAATATGATTTATACCCATAAGTTTTAAAAACTATCAAAACTAACCATAAGTTTGTATTATAAGTCAATTGGATCTTCGTTGCAACAAATAACAAGTAGTGTCCATGACACTGGAGCAATGTGGTAGTTTGGAGTGAGTGCAACAAGTATCATTCCATACATTGTGAAGTAAACAAAATACATGACTTTGTTACCCTGAGCCGATTGTTCATCATTTTCATCAACAACTATAATTACTTTCATATTCACTAAATATTTCATCACTACTTTGATCTTCAAGTAAAATATTATGTAATACAACGCAAACAACGATATATAATGTGTTTTTTGTAAAAGATAAAAGTTTGGTGTAAATTTCAATTTTTAAAAGATCCCAAATAATGAGATTTGGCCCAAATACTAGAAAAAGATAGAATTTGGGAATTTGGGATATTTGCTAAAAATATTTGTCAAATAATGACAAATTATATGGACAAACATTATTTGCCAAATTTTCCCCCAAATATTACTTGGAAAATCTATGGCCAAACGGGTCCTAAATTAATAATAACTTATATATTTTATGTTTATTAGCTTAGTGAACTTATCATATTAAATTAATATTTTCTCAAAGATATTATTAATATTATTAGTATATTGTTTACATTTTATCTTATGATTTTTTCATCAAATAGTAAATTTGTTTTATTGAATTTCTATTTTTCTAGTATTTAATTATTATTTTATTTAAATTGTATATTTACTATAATAATAAATAATAAATAAATACATTACACACATTCAAATGTTGAAAAATAAATAATTTTAATAATTCAATGTTCAGTTTTAGAGATAATATCTTAATCATTTATATGTGTATTAAAATTCAAACGTTTTAATCTTAATGAAAATAAAATGACATAAATTTAATATATTTAGAAAAGCGATATAAGCACTTTCTATTTATTTCGATTCAAGAGTTTTAGTAATTTCTTAACGTAATTTTGAAATAATATATGTTAATCATGTTTTCCAATCTATGTGGCACATGTGAAATTTCGACAGTTAATCACATTTTAATATGTTTTTCAAATATTTTAGGTTGTTAATTATTGTGCTTTCACTTTTTATCTAGCTTAAATTTAAAAATTAATCAAATTAAATAATTTAACTAATTTTTTTTTTTTTGAAAAAACATTCAAATTCTAAATATTTTTTGCGAAATGTATGGCTAAATTAATTATATAAAAATACAGAAGAAAAATTCCATAAACTTTATAAAAATTAATTGACATAACAACATAGGAGCAAAATGAACAATGAAATAAACTAATGTTGCTAGTAGTAAGGTTTGAACTGGAGACCTTTGATATTATAAGCTCCAACCAAGAACTAAGTAGCTAAATTTGCAGTGAAGTATACATGTTGCCGCCCAGTTGTGTGCTTATTGCCACTTATATATTAGTAGTAGATACTTTGATGTACTTATTATATGAAGAATATGCCTTAGAGGAAGTACACGTATTTGATTTTAAAATACATAAAGTATATTCAAAATTAAGTCATATTATAGGCATGTATAGTATAAATAACTCTAATTTATACGAGATACTATATTCAAAATTAAGTCATATTATAGGCATGTATAGTATAAATAACTCTAATTTATACGAGATATGATATGTAATAAGAATGTGTGAAAATGGGTTAATGCCATTTTTTTATCCCTCAAATAATATTAAATTATGATTTTAATCTTTATGGTATCTCTTTTCAATACATTTAACCTTCAATATATTTGAAATACAAACTTCTGGTCATTCTACTTGTGAAATAATCACAAATTTTCACAACTGTTCCATCATCTTGTTACCTACATATTATGTAAGTCGATATTATTGCTTCATATTCCAGAATAACATACTTCTAAAAATAGTTCAAATATAACACATTTCTTATAGCAAAATCACACATGTTAATTGATTGAATGTTAAATTAAAGCATCATTTATTTTCATTAAAATTAATATATCTGAATCTGAATGCATATCTTAATGATTAAGATGTTATTTCTAAATCTGAACATTGAATAATTAAGACTAGGTGTGTCAAATGCCCGGATTAGATTGAAATTAGAGATAGTAAAATAGGTTGAACATGACCGCCCAAGTTTACTTTGGGCTCAAATTGGCTTAAAAACGAGTTGGGTCTTGACCCACCTAATTTGACTTACTTAATCTCAATAATTTTAATATATTGTTATTTAAGTTTTATAACCAAAATTAGAATATCAACTTAAGAGAATTTTAAAAAAGAAGTTACAAATGGATAGATAGATTCTAAAAGATATAAAATAGATAATAATTCATACCTTCATTATACGAACATATATAATAAAGAGTCTTAAAGCGAATTGAAATGAGAGATTAAATTGAGCTCAATTGATGATTCTCTTAACATAGGTTAAAACTTGAATTAGTTGAGATTAAATTCAATTCGAATTATCTTGAGCTCAATCCTTAAAATTTTGAGCAGATTAGACGGATCAACTCATTTTTGACACCTCTAATTAAGACAGTTAACTTTTCAACATCTATAATAATTTTCTAATCATTAATTACCATGTAAATAATCTCAATTTTCAATATTTTAATCCTAGTTTAATAATGCGTGTGAACCACACCGTGGGCCCTTAATACGTAATTGAACATGTGTTTACACGAGAGAGTCAAGTTTTGTATTTGTATATTATATTATATATATAAGAAGTAAATAAGAAGGTGGGGTGACGCGGGTTCTTAATTTTTTAATCCATTTTATTTTGTCATTATTAGGTATTTGTCATTATCAGTAAATAAAGAAATGTCTTATAATTGAAATGAAAATGTGTTTAGTACACTAATTTCATGCCAGAGAAAGGGAATATCCTTTTTCATATAATGGCCGACTGATAATGGCACTGCCTTATTTTAATTCTGTGAATTTTCTATTGAAAAAAATAAAATAAAAGAAACATGATGGGTGAACTGACAGAAGAAATAATTAGGTACGTGAAGGTCATTATCAAATTTATGAGCCACTTATATTAAATTATAATATACTAAGAGAAATAAATGAGATATAATAGAACAAGTTAGGACAAAACAGTGAAAAGTACCAATGTTTTGACGTGTAGAAAGAATACTATGAATGGTTATATGTTTTACAGGACAAATAATTGAGTGGCAGTGAGCTGTATGTGTAACAGTATATGTACATATCTTTGGTTGGTCATGTTCCCACTTTTAATAAAATCTTATTATTATTATTATTATTATTATTATTATTATTATTATTATTATTATTATTATTATTATTATTATTATTATTATTCCTTTGAGGATTTGTAAGGAGGATTTAGGTAGTTTTAGAATAGTAATGTAGATCATCAAAGAAGTAAGTAAAATTTCATGTGTATGGATGAAAATCTCATTTTGACATTTGATGAACTTATTTGAGATGATGCATGACAATCAAAGTCTAAATCAGATTTAACTCTGTGAGAATAATAACAGTAGATACAATCTTGAGTCATACCCGATAAGGCTATTCTTGTCTAATGGAGATTTGGAAAAATAATGTATGAACATCTCTTTATCTCTGATGGCGAGATCGAGAGTGCGCTAGTAATCGTTTAAAGATAATCCCACTAACAACCGTTTTCAAAGAATTGTTGTTCCTATTTATTACTCTCTCTCAGTTTCAATTTGATTATCTAATTTTTACTTGTCATAGAGTTTAAGAAAAAATAAACTTTTAAATTTCATAATCATAAACTAATGATATGTGAAATGTGCTCAAAAACTAATGCGATGTGAAAAGTTAAAAATCAAAAAGTTGTCAAAATGGAAAAAAATATTCCTTTTAAAACAAATTAAAAAAAATGTAAGAAAAACGAATTAAAATGACCTAGAAAGTACTATTTCTTATGACATGCATTAGCAAGTTATAGCATCAAGAATATTCTATTGGCTAATTATAATATCCATATCCCCTTGAACTTTATTATAATTCAATTGCTATTATAGCATCCTTGAAATTGATGCCGTGATCAGCCTTAAAGCTCATTGATAGGAACGAGTCCGATACTTCCTCCGTTTTAATTACCTGTCCATTTTTATTTTTCTAGTTATTTATTTTCTCCCTTACTTTATTCATTTTATCTCCTTCACTTCACCCTCAGTTGTGATTTTATTTTGTTGATCCATTTGTTGTTCGATTTATAAATAGAAAGTATATAATTTTAACAAAATGGATCCGCATAGTCAGAATAGTCAATTAACCCAAGTGTTGAATGATGTTTTGGGGTTAGTTAAGGATGATCATTTATTATCTCAAAATGATAAACATGATTAAGATTCGGATGTTGCATACGGTGATGGGCCTAAAGCATATTTGCACAGTGATGATGAAGGTCTTCTTAACTTGGTTTATGAAGAAATGAATCAACCGGAGCAAGAGGAATCAATAAGTGTTAGTGACAGAGAGGAATATGAAGTTGACGAAGAATGGGATGAAGACGAAGATACAATCAATGATGATAATTTTACAAACCAACAATATATAGAATGCCTTGTTGCAGGTATGGTCTTTGGTAGTGTTAGAATCTCTTTTTCCATTTTATAAAGAACATAGTCGTTTAACTGGTTTTGGTGTTGTTAAAAAGAGTTCAAAAAAGAAAGGTTGTGAATACGCTAGGTATGTCTCATTTGCTTGTGATAAGAGTAGAAAAACAACAACTAGGAATTCAAGTAAAAGGGTTGATTGTAAATGTAAAATTAATTGCATTATGTTGGCTGATGGTTCATGTCGGGTTACAATAGTTACGTCCGAGCACAACCATGAATTGGAACCATCTTTGTCACGTTTTTTATGTTGCCACAAGCAGATAAGTAGGACATTAAAGAGAAGTCTTGAAGCCTATGACATCGCAGGAATTAGACCTGCCAAAAGCATTAGACTTTTCGAAGTCCAAGCAAGTGGTCCTGATAGAATGGAATGCACTCCGAAAGATTGTCAAAATTACATTCTTCAACAACTGAGGAAGAGGACATTGGCTTGCAATGCTGCAGCGATACAGAAGTTCTTTGCTTCCATGCAGATGAAGGACGATGAATTTTTTTAGGAAAAATTACGTGGTTAAGCAAACTTATACTACTTAATTACTCATCATAGCTATAGTTTGCTATAATTACCACTCACGACTAACATTATACATTAATTACGTGGGTTGACTTCGAGTTTGTATAATTAGCCATGTTTGTATATGTATAAGTATATGTATAATTCGCCAGAATATACAAATACATATGTATAATATACAATTATCTAACCGATATACATATACAATTCACCTTTCTCCCACTCTCTGCCCTCTCTCGCTCACCTCTCTCCTTCCTCTCCCAATCTTCCTTGCCTTTCTCCTTCCTCTCCCAATATCGCTTGCCATATATACAAATGCATATGTATAATATACAATTATCTAACCGATATACATATACAATTCACCTCTCTCCCACTCCCTGCCCTCTCTCACTCACCTCTCTCCTCCCTCTCCCAATCTCGCTTGCTTCTCTCCTCCCTCTCCTAATCTCCCTTGCCATATACACAAATACATATGTATAATATACAATTATTTAACCGATATACATATACAATTCACCTCTCTCCCACTCTTTTCCCTCTCTCGCTCGCCTCTCTCCTCTCTCTCCTAGTCTCGCTCACCTCTCTCCTCCATATAATATGTAGCTACGAATTATAATTATCAAACTATAGCTATGGAGATTAATTAGGCTATTTTTGAGTGGCTATATGTGAAAGTTCCTCATTTTTTATGTAATCCACACAGATAATGCTGCAAGACTTTGCAATTTAGTGTGGGTTCACACACATTGCAAGTATACGTATCGAGAGTTTAGTGATGTTGTTTGTTTTGATACAACCTACTTGGTGAATCAATGGCGCATGCCTTTTGCTTCGTTTGTTGGTGTGAATCAGCATGAATAATCTATTCTTTTGGGCCGCACTTTGCTCACAAGTGAGGATATCGATACATACAAATTTGTGTTATCGACTTGGTTGGCAGCAATGGGCAATGTACCTCCATCGACTATCCTCACTGATCAATGTGAGAGTATGTCATGACCCACACTGTCGTGATTGACACCCACACTAACCCTCAGGTGGGAGAACCATTAATACTAATTAGCTAACCCAAGAATTAAACATTTAAAGATACGAAAGCAAGTTTAAATGCAAGAATCAAATAGAGTTCCCATAAACTCCAAGGTTCAAATAATTAACCAACTAATGCGGAAGAACAACCCCTAGAACCTGAAAGTCAATGTACCAAAACATCTAAAGTTCAACAAGTCTAAAAAGAATGGGTACAACCCAATTAAACATACGAATATCTAACTAGAAAGTTTGAGTTCGAAGAGAGTGGACTAAAACATAGAGAACTCATGACAGCCTGGAAGAACTGACTCACCCTTCAATTCGATTGATCACTGATCTCCTAGATGAGGTTTGTTAGTAGCTGCCTAAAGATGCCCTGTACTAAAAAAAGAAAGAGTAAGTGCAGTATCAGTACACAACCACAGTGTACTGGTAGGATCATACATCTATTCCAGTAAGCACAACATATATGAGTAGTCACAACAAGTAAACACACATATACCGAACATATACAATATCAATTATCAGTTCAGGAACAATGTACCATTCCACATTTTCAATATCAAGTAATTATGCATATATAACAAGTCAATGGTCCTCTCATGGAACCCACACCCAAACTGTTAGTGTACCAAAACGTGGTACCTGATGCCAATTAGTGTGTCGGAATGTGACACCTGTTCCAACATGTATGTCGGTACGTGACATCTAATCCTAGTTAGTGTGTTGGAATGTAACACCCGATCCATTCAACAAGCCACAATCACAATCACAAAGTACATTCTGACAATCATACAATAAAGTGTTGGTTCATGGCATAGAAGCATTCGTTCATATTCATTCGCATTTGATGTGATCAATAGTGCAACATTCACATACATACATGCATTACAATGAAGCAAATACTAACATACATCACACAAACATGAAATCAAACCATCACCTACCTCGAAAACAAGCTTCAATCCTCCTAAGAAACTTGATTCTTCCCTTTTTGGATTCGTTCGGCTTGTTCTAGATCTACAAACAATTAATACAACGCAAAGATCAATAATTAAGGTCTAATTTACTCGAATTATAACAAACCAATAACCCAAGACCCAACTCATGATACTAAGGTGCAGCTAGGGCTTTTTCCCACCATCCAAATCAGTTCAAAACCCTCCCCCAACAATATGTAATCAAGATTCTACGTTCTACGGATTGAAAAATGGATTTGGGGAATGATAACTTTACCTTTAGCACCAAAAGTCGAGGGAAACTATCAAGAAATCACCTAGGGTAGTCTCCTAGCTCTTAAGAATGAAACTTGCAGAAAATAATGTTTTTGGGGCTTATTTACGAGTTAAGTCGCGACTGTCCCACTATGACGGCCCCTATCTCACCACAGCAGCCCCGTCATGGCGGGAATAATCTTGCCCTGGTGGCTTGCACGAAAATAGTGAGTCGAATTAAGAGTTTCAAACCCCCATTTCACAATACATTTTCATCTCATGACACTCAGAAACTACTCGTTCACGCTAAGATCAGTTTCGGAAATTCTACTCGCTCGAATTTGATTCTATAAAGTCGTACGATTAACGTCTTAGCTAACTACTTGTGCGATCAAATTCATAATTAGATCTCGCATTTGTTACCAAATTTCCCTAGACTCGCCTGACTTTGATTTCGTCCAAATTTGGACTAGGCTACGAATTCTCAAGTTGCTACGAAAATGTTTTTCGGCCCAAAAATTTTCCCCGTTGGCTTTTTTATAACGATGGGAACAAGTCGTTACAATATATACCAATTTATCTATCACTTATCCCCGAGTGACAAAGTATGAAAAATGGGCTAAAGTAAGGGTAGAGTAGTACCTGAATCGACGAATAATTGATGATACTTGTCTCGCATGTCCTTCTCGATTTCCCAAGTAGCTTCCTCAACTGGAAGATGCTTCCATTGAACTTTCACGGACTTAATCTATTTGGTCCTCAGCTTTCGGACATCATAATCAAGAATTGCAATTGGTTCCTCCTCATACTGAATGTCATTGTCTAGCAACACTGAGTCCCATTTTATAATGTAATCCCCGTCACCATGATATCTCTTCAACATAGACACATGAAATACCGGATGAACTCCCGATATGTTAGGAGGTAAAATCAATCTATATGCTACTGGTCCTACATAGTCAAGAATTTCAAATGGTCCAATGTAGTGAGAACTAAGCTTGCTCTTCTTGCCAAATCTCATCACCCCTTTCATAGGTGACACCTTAAGAAGAACTTTCTCACCAGTCTAAAATGCCATGTCTCTTACCTTATGGTCTGCGTTCTGTCTACTTTGGGCTGCTAAAAGCTTAGATTCTCCTTCACTAAATCAACCTCAAAGGGTTCACATCTCCAACTCAAACCATCCTATGGGTGATCTACACTCCCTCCCATACAGTGCTTCAAATGGTGCCATATTAATCCTATGAATCCATCTCAACTGAATGAAACCATCCGATCGGAGATCTACATTGTCTGCCATACAATGCCTCAAAAAGGGCCATCTGAATACTAGATTGATAAGTGTTATTATAGGCAAATTCTGCTATGAGCAAATGTCGATTCCATCTAGTACCAAAATGGATCACATAAGCTTAGAGAATGTCCTCCAACACCTGAATCTTCTACTTGGACTGACCATCTATCTGAAGATGAAAAGTTGTACTCATATCTAACTGAGTACCCAAACCATGCGCAAAGCTTCCAGAAATGTGAAGTGAACAAGGAACCTCAAGAAGAGACAATAAAAATTGGTACTCCATGTAGTCGCACAAAATCTGATTTATATAAAGCTCGACTAACTTCTCTATCGTATACTTCACCTAAATCGGGATGAAATGAGCGAACTTGGTCAACCAATCAACAACAACCCAAATAGAGTCATAACTACCCATGGTGGAAGGTAGTCCACAACAAAGTCAATAGAGATCATGAGTCCATGATTTGGACTCATTTAGGGCTTTATTTTAATAGATTTAGTGTCCTCAAATGCGTATTTTGTGCCAATAACTGATGTAAATCCTTGATTTTTAGGTATTTGGATTGAGGAACAAAGCATGGACACTAATAAGCAAAAAGGAACAAGGCAGCTGAAAGAACAAATGACCATGACCTCGCCTAAAGTTCCAGTGTGCCGAGCCCTAAAGGAGAAAATCAAGTCAGCGCTAGAAAAGAGCAGTCGACGTGTCACCGAACGATTCTGTGATGCAGTGTTAGATCGCCCAAAGTCACAGAACTTGAGGATGTTGAAGACTATAACAAAAGACGATGGAACTGACCAAAGGGCAGATCGCCAAGTAGATCAGCAAGCCTGACTTACTTCACCAAATGGTCCTTCAGAGCATATTTTTGGCGACTATAAATATATTTTTTAATATTTAGTTTAGTATCTAATTTTTATTGTCAATCAGTTTTCAAGTTTTTGAGAGTTTGGAACTGAGAGTATTGAGACAATATTTTCCTTAGCTTCGAAGAATTGAAGTTTTCCATCTTTGAGAAATTGAAGTGGGTCTTTGAGATTCTTCAACCTTGACCTTTGTAAAGATGAAATTAATCTTACCAGTTGATGAAAAAACAATTTGATAACGATTTATATCTTTTTATGATGTCTAGCTAAAATCTCAATTCTTGGGGTGTGATTATGTGATTATGGGTTGATTTAGATGTTGTGTACTGTTAATTGATAGTTTAAATGCTGTTTAAAGGTGATTTCAATCAGTAATTATGGTTTAATTTAAAGGGTTGTAGTTGCGAATGCAACTCTACCTTCGTGTTTTTGGCTTGCTCGAGAGAGAGGTTTTAAAACCAAGATTACTGAATTGATGGTACATCCAGCTCGAGAGAGTGAATGGACTAAAGTGTAGGCTATTCTTAATTGCTGCTTGTTGGTGTTCGGGAGAAATCAACTTGATTTGGGGTAAATTGTTTGAGAGAAAGTTTATCTCCACTAAAGTCTAGCTTATTTACTAATTTACAACTATTTACTATCAATTGCAATCACCAATTTGTCTACCTTAGCCTATAATCCAATCACATCCCAATAACCTGTCTCAATCTTGTTACTTTCGTATTATTTACTGCTGTTGTAGTTGATAATTGAAACCAAAACCCCCCTCTTTGATATTTGACACTTGTGTCAACCCCAAATTTGAACTATGTTTTTATTCTATAATGTCTATTCCTATGATTGACTTGAACATATTCGTACTTGTCTATTGATTCTCAAACACGTATCACTCCCTGTGGGATTCGACCCCAACTCATTTAGTTGGGTTATATTACTAACTAATGATCGTTGACGCTTAGTATTGGATGAAGTGTCTTCGAAATGTTATTAATCAAAATGGTGCCGCTGCCGGGGATTGGTGTAGGTTGAGAATTTTTAGTTAAGTTGAATTTTGTTCTTGTTAGTCATAGTTGAACTTACTTAATTTTAGTTCTGTTTGCTTGTTTGTGTTTTGAAACATGAAGTATGAGTGTGAACGGAAGCAATGGTAGCCAAGTAGGCCACCAAGATGACATTGGAAACCTCAACGATGTTAACAAGCCTAATGCTAATGACCCCCATCTAATGGGTGGAATTGGTGCCATTCGCTTGCCTCCACAAGAAGGGAATGCTGTGTTCCATATTACAAGTACTATGTTGCAGCTCTTGCAATTGAAGGGGCTGTTCAGTGGTTTAGCTCATGAGAATCCCCATGAGCACATTAGAAATTTTGTGGATGTTTCCGGGCCGTTCTCCTTCAAGAACATATCCCAAGAGCTGGTTCAGTTGAGGTTGTTCTTGTTCTCTTTGATGGGAGAAGCATGTAAGTGGCTAGCTGAATTGCTATGTGAATCAATCACTTTGTGGGAGAAGCTGGTCATCGTATTTCAAGTGAGATTTTTCCCTCCTTCGAAGATGATGACTCTTTGGGATAGCATTCAGAGCTTTAAGCGGTTGGAGGGTGAGCCAATTCATGAAACTTGGCTGCGATTCAAGAAGTTTGTTCTACAATGCCCAACCCATGGTTTACCCGACAACGTCTTGCTGCAGTATTTTTATCGGAGCCTTGACTCAGTAAACAAGGGAGTTGCTGATCAACTTTCTCCTAGAGGTTTGATGCAACAACCTTATGTGATAGCAGCTCAGCTCTTGGATGTCATAACCACTATCAATCGAGCTTGGTACACCTGTGAAGACCAGGTCTCTCCTTTCATATTCAAATTAACCAAAGAGCAGATGGAGAAAGACTAAGAGAGGGACCAGAACATGGCCAAAATTATGACATAACTTGACATTTTGTCTAAAAATGTCATGGGAGCTGGTTCTCAGAGTGTCAATGCCGTGGGTGTTGGGTGTGTGAATCCCGAAGAAGCCAAGTTCGAGGTTTTGTACAACGAAGAGGTGAATTTCCTAGCCAACCAAAGTGGTGGTTGTTGTTCAAACTACCCGAGGAAGGATGGTAACTAAGGTTGGAAGGATCGTGATCGAGAATGGAGGGATCAAAATCCCTATTAGAAGGATGGGCAGAAGGATAGGTATGTGTCTCCCCATAAGCGCTAAAAGCCAACAGATTTTGAGGGAGGTCGATCTAAGGATATGCTTTCTTGTATCCTCAACAAAGTAGAAGGGTCAGACAAGACTTTGAAAGAAATGAAAGAAGATGTGTCGACCTTTAGCCAGACGGTTACCTCCCATTCCATTTCGATCAAACAGTTGGAGACCCAAATGGGTCATATCTCGTCTCATCTAATCCGAGACAACAAGGGGTGTTGCCTAGTGATACTATGGCCAACCCCAAGAATGAGGTTTGAGTGTGGACTTGCATCGTGCCGCGACGTTAACTAAGGCGCTGCTTGGGAGGCAATCCAAGTTTTTATTTGCTTTATTTTTAAGTATGAAATAATGGTGTGTTGATTGTGTAGGTCAAAGTGGGGAATGTGTTTGAAAAGTGAAGTTTGGCGAGCTAAAAGTCCAGTCGGCACATCGCCGAAGAGGTTGGCGAGCCTGACTTGGACCGCTGTTGGACTCAAGGCATTTTTAAATTGGAGTGTGTAAAACTTGACGAGCCCAGGAGCTGATTGGCGAATCGCCAACCAGGTCTGCGATCACGACTTTGTCCGCCATTTGGACCCCCACAATAACTGGAGGTCCAATAAAACTCGGTGAGGTAAGTACCCACTCAATGTGTCGCCGAGTGGGTCGGCGAGTAAAACTAATGTCGCCGAATGGGCGAGAACTAGACGGTTTTTAAAGGCCAAAGGTTTAAACATTCAAACTCTTTCACTTTCCCTCACTTTTGAACTTCCAAGACTCACACCCGCAAAATATTATCTATATTTCTTACATTTTTATTGCATTTTAGTCGTCGGATTTGTGTTCGAAGTGGATTTGTTTGCCGTCTAGTGTTTCAACTTGTTTAATCAGCATCTAAGGTTGTTTTTCGAACCCCGAGTTTATTTTTAGTGATTTGTACTCATTTTCAATTGATTTTGTCTTAGTAACGTGTGCTGGGCCTCTCTGATCATAATTGTATATGCGTGTGCCTAGTTTAACTTGACTATCACGCCTTAAATGCCTGTAATGTTGAATTCTCGAGTTTTTGTGCCTTAAAATTGGTTAAAAATTATGGGGTTGTGCCTGCATGTTGTTGGGTCTAGTTGGGTGAAGTCTAAGTAGCCCGCATTTGTGCCAAATGATGTATTTTGCCCAATGATAGAGCGGTTGACGCCATTCTTAAGGGCAAAAGTCGTCAAATGGCCAAATTTGGCCAAACCGGGAGAAGTCTGAGTATCCCGGAGTCATGTGTGTAATGGGTCTTAGGTTAATTTTATGGGTGCGTGTTTTGATTTTGTTTTCGGGGGCTGTGGGGTTGAAATTGGGAAGTTGGGTTGAATGTAGGCATGTTGGGTCATTTGGCGAGCTGGGTCGAGCTTGCCGAACCACTCGGTGGTTCACCGAAGGTGCCCATATCACCTTTATATTTATGCTAAATGTGAAGTTTGGTTCTGTAACTTTCGGTGAGAATCCTGAGGTCACCAAAAGTCCTTCTTGATCGCCCTCTGTTTGTGCCCTTATCCTTTTTAACATTGTAATTTTCCACAGGCTAGTCCTTGATCACCAAAAGCTGTCGTCGATTCGCTGAAAGGCAACTCCCATAGCTGACATGCCAAATTTTTTTGAGTTTTTTGATCCAATCCTTTCGGCGAGCCCGATTTGGCTTGCTAAAGTGATTCGGCGAGTCTATCTGCAACTCTTTTTCTGTGCTATTGCTTGAAGTATTTCTCACTTTTTCTGATGTTATTGTAGACATAGCCATACCTAAAGTTGCCAATAGAGACATGCCACCCCGTAAGAAAGCTATTGGGATAACTATCGACAATGATGCCGTGGCGTCCAAGGCTAAGGCCACCAAACTTCCCACAACTGGTGGGAAAGACAAAGGAAAAAGGAAGGCACTTGCGTCACTGGAGACCAGCTCCGACAGTGACGGGATCTACGCCACTCACCTCACCACTTCTGAGAGTGAGGGTGAGCACTAGGAGCAGCAAACCGTAGCTTCGGAGCCTGAGGTTGATGAACTGTTAGCAACACAGAGGGCAGAGCTGCGATCTAAAAGGATGAATGATCAGTCTGAGATCAGGACTCCTCAGGCCAACACTACTACTCCTCCTGCCCTAGCATAGGATGTGGTCCTAGTATCATTGGTATAGGGCCCTCCTCCCAAGTCTATGAACAGACTGAAGACTAAGGGAATGAGGACAATTATAGAGGAGAAGAGGCTGTTAGTTGATGGGGTCATTGGAAGGTACCTGAAGATCATGAGCTGCCTGAGATCGCACAAGTTCCAGATCTTCACTCAACCCCGAGGTCCTTATATTCCAAATTGGGTCCGGGAGTTCTATAGTGCTTACAGTGCTTTGATACCTTAATGGAAGAAGCCGACAACCAAGTTCAAGCCAGTCGACTATGTGGTTGTGAGAGGCCTTAAGGTCAAATGTCATAGCGATGCTATCAATGCAGTCTTGGGTTTTTCAACAAGTATTGATGATGACTGTCAACACCTAATTAGAATAAAGACACCGAAAAACATGAAGAAGTGGTTGGCCTCACTGATATCAGACGGTACCCCCAAATGGCTTGAAATTAGAGCATCCACTGAGAAGAAGGACCTACACATAGCAGCAAGGTACTGGTTTGTGTTTATGAGCAGCACGATTATGCCATCCCAGATTAGTGTATTCTCCGCCATGCCAAGGCAGCCTGTTTGGGTTGCATTATTGATGGGACGAGGCAGAACCTAGGATGTTTATGGCACAAGATATGGCCGTAAGGGTTAAGCAGCGACAAACTTCCCTCCCATTTTCGGTGTTGATCACCGAGCTGTGCAGACGGGCTCGGGTACCTAGAGATGAGAAGAAGGATGTGGAAGTGATTCCCACATCTTCTATCGACATCCGAATGATAGAGGCGGAGTACCTGAAAGATGAGGCAGAAAAGAAGAAGGCAACCCCGGTGGATACTTCCCCAGTTGAGGATACATATGCACTACTTGCTGAGGCACCTTTTCCTACTCCAGCTTCTGGGCCTTCGGGAACTTCTAGTGTTGTTCCTTATGATACTCCAAGTTCCTCTGCTGCTATATTGCCTACCAGATCTTCTGCTGCTGCTGTTTCCTGGCCCCCGCTCACTCAGGCTGCACTACTCCAGATGGGGCAGCTAGCCCATTTTGTCGATTGTCGTACTTCTAGGCTTGAGGCCTCCATTCCGTGCATGATTCAGCTAGCCTTTGCTGATGCTGTGACACCATTTAGTGCTACCATAGATGCCCTTGCGGCTAGGATAACGGTGTGTGACCATGGCCAAGGGGCTACCGAGGAGGTGACAGCTCTAAAGGCTGCTATTGCTGCGCTGAGGAGAGATGTGGACCAGGTGAAGTCCACCGACATGTCCATGATCTTCGGGATGGTGGAGATCCCAGATGTTCCAGTCGAGCCAGACATGCCTCTGGCTATCACTGGAGATGATATTCAAATTGAGGTGGTAGCTGATCCCGAGTCTGAGGTGGAGATGGATGAGGAGATGCTTGGGGTTGATGAGGAGGCGTTTTACGAGGGCCTTACGGAGACTGAGGAGGCCATGGTAGATGTAGCTGTGCAGGCTTCTTTGGCAGATACACCCTTAGCTGACCCTAGTGGAGTTGGTATTCCTTTTGAGGTGGCTTCGGGCACTGATGCCCAAGATTAGAGTACCACACAGGGTACTGATGCCCTGACAGATGGTGTGACTGCTTAGACATGATTACTCTTTACCTCCCTCTCTGTATTATCTTTTGTTGACTTTTGGATATTTTTCTTGCATTTGAGGACAAGTAGCTTTTGTTATGTGGTGGGGTGAGGCCCACCTTTTTGACTATTGTTCTGTCTATATATTTGGATTTTTGAGCTATAAACTGTGTTTTGGCACTGTATTTTGTGGATGATTGAGCTTGTGGCTCTTTGTTTTAATTGTAAATGATTTTTGACCCTTCCATTTTTTTTGAATTTTGTGCCACCTCTTGTTTGTGTTTGAATGTGGCTGTTCTTTTACAAATTTGAGTATCGGTCTTGATCAATACCAATGACTTGAATAGTGCTCATAATCGAACAAAAATGAATGTGCTGCTACGGTGAGGCCAAATGAAGTTGCATAGGCAATATGTGAACTTTTTGCATCTCGTTGTGACTAGCCAATTATCAAATTGAGTCTCTTGTGATGAACATTGCACACTAGCGAAAGTGTGAAGTCTTGTTTGACATTGGTGTCAATGCCTTGTGTGATGAGCTTTCCGTGAACCATGTGTGATGACACCTAGAATTTGCCCCGTTGGTCCGGTTGACTAAGTGATGCAAGGTCTTGAGATGATCTTAGGAAACTTTGAAGAGTACGAATTAATTTGACATCATACCTCTTTTTGTGGCCTACCTTGTGAGTGTGTGAACTTCGCTTGAACACTTTTTGTGCCTTAACCTTTTCTTGGAAGAAACTTTATGAAATTGTGACCTTTATTTATCCATTACCCGTAATCCTCATGATTTGTGGTTTGTTTGAATAGCCAACTTAGGTCAAAAACCTAAGTTGGGGGTGTGGTGAAAAGAGAAGGTAAATCAAGAAATGCAAAGAAGTCCCCTTGACCCATGATTTTGAGAATGAATGAGAATGATGAAGAAAAGGAAAAAAAGTGTTGTTCATACCACATTTCATGAGGATTGCAACCATTGAGCCTAAATGACCATACCTTTGCACTCAACCCCGTTAGAAGTCTTGAAAAGACCTTTTTGATCTTGAGTGAGCTGAAACAATTGTTGATTGAAAAATAATGGCAAACCTATAGGTGAAATCATGCATTGTGTTCATCTTTGTGAGTGAGTGTTGTTGTGATTTCGAAGCTATAAATTGCTGAACCATTGTGTGTGAATATGGAATTATTCTTTGTGTGAGGGCATTTGAGTACCTTTGTTGAGCTTGAACTTGCACTTGAAACAAGTATTGTGAGTCTGAGAATCTTTGGTAATGTAGAGTCACAACTTGAATCTTTAAGTGCACAATTGATCCTTGCATGAGTAAGTTGAGTCATTTTGTATGCATTCATGATTGAGTCTTGTGTAGCACTATTTGAGACATCCTTTCTAAACTACTGAACTTGAGTTTTTCTTGAGGACAAGCAAAAGTTTAAGTTGGGGGTGTTGATGAGTCTAAAATTTGGACTCATTTAGGGCTTTATTTTAATAGATTTAGTGTCCTCAAATGCGTATTTTATGCCAATAACTGATGTAAATCCTTGATTTTCAAGTATTTGGATTGAGGAACAAAGCATGGACACTAATGAACAAAAAGGAACAAGGCAGCTGAAAGAACGAAGAAAAGAAGGCCTGATGATCGCCTAAACCATTGGGCTAGTCGCTGAATGGCCATGACCTCGCCTAAAGTTCTAGTGTGCCAAGCCCTGAATGAGAAAATCAAGTCGATGATAGAAAGGTGCAGTCGGCGTGTCGCTGAACGATTCCGCGATGCAGTGTTAGATCACCCAAAGTTACAGAACTTGAGGATGCTGAAGGCCAAAGCAAAAGGCGATGGAACTGACCAAAAGGCAAATTGACGAGTGGATTAGCGAGCCCGATTTACTTCGCCAAATGGTCCTTCGGAGCATATTTTGGTGACTATAAATACATTTTTGAATATCTAGTTTAGTATCTAATTTTTATTATCAATCAGTTTTCAAGTTTTTGAGAGTTTCGAACTATGAGTATTGAGACAGTATTTTCCTTAGCTTTGAAGAATTAAAGTTTTCCATTTTTGAGAAATTGGAACTGGTTCTTTGAGATTCTATAACCTTTACCTTTCTAAAGACGAAATTAATCTTACCAGTTGATGAAAAAACAATTTGGTAACGATTTCTATCTTTTTATGATGTATAGGTAAAACACCAATTCTTGGGGTGTGATTATGGGTTGATTTAGCTGCTGGGTATTATTAATTGATAGTTTAAATGCTATTTAAAAGTTATTACAGTAATTGTGGTTTAATTTAAAGGGTTTTAGTTGCAAATGGAACTCTACCTTCGTGTTTTTGGATTGCTCGAGAGAGAGGTTTTAAAACCAAAATTACTGAATTGATGGTCTGTGGTATTGGCATGGGTTCAGCTCGAGAGAGTGAATCCTAAACCCTTTTCCACACATTTAGCTCGAGAGAGTGAATGGACTAAAGCGTAGGCTGTTCTTAATTGATGCTAGTTGGTGTTCGAGAGAAACCAACTTGATTTGGGGTAAATTGTTCGAGAGAAGTTTATCCCCACTAAAGACTAGCTTATTCACTGATTTACAGCTATTTACTATCAGTTGCAATCACCCAGTTGTCTAACTTAGCCTATAATCCAATCACATCCCAAAAACCCGTCTCAATCTTGTTACTTTCGTATTATTTGTTGCTGTTGTAGTTGATAATTGAAACTGAAACCCCATCTTTGATATTTGACACTTGTGTCAACCCCAAATTTGAACTATGTTTTTATTCGATAATGTCTATTCTTGTGATTGACTTGAACATATTCGTATTTGTCTATTGATTCTCAAATACGTACCACTCCTTGTGGGATTCAATCACAACTCTTTTAGTTGGGTTATATTACTAACTAATGATCGTTGACACTTAGTATTGGATGAAGTGTCTTTGAAACGCTATTAATCAGTTCCCACCTCCAAGTAGGAATAGACATCTTCTGAGATGTACCTCCAGGCCGCTGGTGCTCACACTTGACCTATTGACAAGTCAAACATCTTGAATATTTTTTGCACTATCCTTCTTCATACCACACTACCACTGGCTCAGGTCATGAACATCTTTGTCACACCTAGGTGGATGGAAAATCGGGAACAATAGTCATCCTCAAGAATCAGTCTAACCAACTTGCTTACCTTGGCACACAAATCCTGCACTTAATCCTTAAGGCACCCTCAGAGTCAAGGCATCCTCCTTGTATTTACCTCTCATCACCTTGTCTCAAATGAGACATAGATCTTTGGCATGAAACTGGCTCTCACGAATCTACTCAACTAAGAAAGAATGAGCCTTGATAAAAGAAATCAAACAACCCGTCTCCTCAGAAATCTGCAAATGGACAAGACTGTTGGCTAATCTCTGAACATCTCTAGCCAATGATATCTCCTCAACACTAATAGTGACAAGACTTCCCATGCTAGAAGTTTTCTACTCAAAGCATTGGTCACCATATTGGCTTTCCCTGGATGATACAAGATGGTGATGTAATAGTCCTTTAGTAGCCTAATCCATCTGCACTGCCTTAGGTATATTTCCCTCTGACCAAAGATATACTGAAGACGTCGATGATCTGTGAAGACCTCGTGATGAACTCCATACAGATAATGTCGCCATAGCTGAAGCACAAATACTACAACTGCCAAATATAAATCATGGGTAAGGTAGTTCCTCTCATGGATTTTTAACTACCTAGAGACATATGCAATCACCTCACCCTTCTGCATCATAACACCACCTAAACCAACTCCAGAAGCATCACAATAAATAGTGAAGTCTACACCCTCCTTGGGTAAAGTCAAAACAGGAGCCAACATGAACAAGGTCTTGAGCTTTTGAAAGCTCTTCTCACACTCATAAGACCACGGGAAAACCACACTATGCCGAGTCAATCTAGTCAAAGGAGATGCAATAGTGAAGAAGATGTGAACAAATCATCGGTAATAGTCCACAAGTCCCACAAAACTCCAAATCTCAGTAATCGACGTTGGTCTGGTCCAACTCTTCACTGCCTCAATCTTGGATGGATCTTCCCCAATACCCACCTTGGACACCACATGTCCTAAAAATGTCACATAATTAAGACAAAACTCACACTTTGAGAACTTAGCGTACATCTTCTCTTCCTTTAACCTTTGAAGTATAATCCGCAAATGCCGATTGTGATCCTCTTCAGTCTTGTAGTACACCAAGATGTCATCAATGAATACTATCACAAAGGAATCCAAATACGATTGTAACACCCTGTTCATCAACTCCATGAACTGTGTGGAGGCGTTAGTCAAATCGAAAGACATCACAAGAAACTCATACTTCCCTTAATGGGTCCTGAAAGATGTCTTAGGCATATCCCTAATCTTCAGCTGGTGACAATGGGACCTCAAATCAATCTTAGAGAAAAGAGATGAACCCTGAAGCTGATTAAGCAAATAATCAATATGAGGAAGATATTTTTTTATTCACGGTCACTTTGTTCAACTGTCGGTAATCAATACATAACCTCATGGATCTATCCTTCTTCGTCACAAAAACACAGAGCACCCATGGAGAAACACTAGGGCAAATAGGCCCCTTACTTAATAAATCGTGTAACTCGTCCTTCAATTCCTTACCTCAGGTGGAGCAATACAATAAAGAGCAGTGGAGATGAGCTTAGTTCCCAACTCCAAGTCAATAGTAAAATTAATATCCCTTTGCAGAGGAAGCCTGGAAGATCAGTAGGAAACTCTCAAATCACGGGCACATAATCCATGGGAGGTGGCTCAACACTAGTGTCCTAAATGAAAGCCACATAGGACAAATAACCTCTATCAACCAATCTCTGAGCTCAAATGAAGTAAATAAATTTTCTAGGGTAAGAACCACTAGCACCATTCCACTCAACTCTCGAGATACCCAATATCTAATGTCACAGTCTTAGCATAACAAGCTAGAATAGCATGATGTGGAGAAAGCCAATCCATACCTAAGATAATGTCAAAGTCTACCTTCCCCAAAATGATCAGGTCTACCCAAGTATCATATCCGGCTAAAGAAATAAGATAGGATTGATACACTCGATCCACCACTAAAGATTCACTCGCTGGTGTAGCAACATGAATAGGCACATGCATGCAAGAAGACATCATATCAAACCTTATAGCAAAATAGGTGGACACATATGAAAAAGTAGATCCTGGATCAAACAATACAGAAATAGGTAAATGGTAAACTCGGATGATACTTGTGATTACAACATTGGAAGTATTGACCTCAGGCCTCCCTCGAAAAGTATAACACTATCCCCCTCGGTCGCCTGCAGCATGAGTAGAACCTCTACCTCCACACTGCGGAGCTTTAGTGCCCCTACCAATAGTCCTGCCACCTGTACTTGGCTGAACTCTATCTTGAACCCTTGCCAGAGGCACTGAATCTCTAGTTGGAGCAGCTGAATAAGAACGCTGGGGTCCTGAATGAGTTTGTAGAGGACACTGTCACATCTATTAACCTGAATACCCATAAGTATAACAATATCTGCATACATATAACTGCTATTGCGAACTACACGAACTATCATGGCAACTTCGGCCAAAAGAATAATAACCTCTGGCTGACTGCCGACCTTCAGCTTGTTGCATAGATGTATGAACCGGTCCATGACGCTGAAATGAACTACTACTTCTATGCAAACCACTACCTCTAGATAAGGAAATAGAAAACTGGCCAGACAATTGGGCCCTCTTGGGATCCCCAAACTCCTCTAATACCATCAACTCTACCTCATTGACGGTGCTCACGATAGAATGGAAAGAAGCCCCATCTCTGGCTGCTCTGAACACATAAGACCTAACAGAGAAAGTCATCCCTCTCACAAACCGATGAACTCTATCTGCCTCATCCAGAACAATAGTCATAACATTCCTAGAAATCTCACAGAAACAAGCCTCATACTCAATCACAAACAAACTGCCCCGAACCAAGCTCTCAAAGCTCAGACAACTCTCCTCCCTCACGCTCTATGGAATGAAGTGATCATGGAAAGCACTCGAGATCACATCACACTCTGCTGAAGGATATCCAACTGGTCTAGACCTCATAAAAGTCCTCCACCACTCTCTGGTGCGACTACAAAGATGAAGTGTAATAAACTAGACACCCAAAGCATCCACGATACCCACTGCCTCAAACATCTCATGGCACAAAGTTAAGAACTCATGACCATCCTCACTCTTACCACCCAAAAAGTGGGGTGGTTTCATTTTCTGAAACCTCTCATGGCACTACTGATTAGCCGTTGTCAAAATTACCTCAGGAGCAATCTGTGCAGTAACAACGAGTGTAGGATCCACTAGTGGGTGGGGCACCTGAACATAAACACTCGGAGTCTGCTGCTGACATGGGGTCTGTGCCCCTACCCTTGTCTAAGCACCTTGTGGCGTACCTATCGTACTACCTTGAGAGAGGTTCTTTAACACACCAAGCATCCTCAACAAAGTATCCTAAAACGAAGGAGTTTCAAACCAGGAGGAACCTGGTCCTCAATAACCTTAATCTGTGGCTCAAGAGAAGCCTGTCTAGCTCAACCTCTAGCTGGTGCCATTCTACGGGCATCACCTCTAGCCTGTGCTACTCTACGAGCACGACCTCTAGCTTGGGCACAACCTCTACTGCTAGTTGGGGTCTCAACAACAGGCTTGGGGACTGCCTCCTCTCTACCATTGGAAACAAAACTCTGGTCCTCGGCATTTGCCAAAACAACAAGCGATAACTTAGCACTAGCAAAGGTAACCATACACAATAAGAAAGGATGGATAAAAGAAAGTTTCCTAACATTCTTTGTATCCTCTTGAAGATAAGTACATATGTCTCCGTACCAATCCTTAAAACTCTACTTATACTTGGCTTGTACATATGTGAGACCTATGAACTTAGGGCTCTCATACAATTTTTCATGACCTACAAATGGACGTGATGACACTTGTTTATTTCCACCAAGAAGTCAAGCACAACCCAACGAAATAAAAAAATGCAGAAAATACAAAACAAGAACACGATAAAGCAAAAAACTTATTCATTCTATTAAAATCCCCAAAATATAGTTGTCATAAGTACAAGTCACTATATACATAAAATGCAAAATTAAGAAATAAGTACAACTCTCAGTCTTTGTTTCTCAAATAGAACAAAGCTTTAGTAAAAAGGAAAAGAGGGCTCGCCGGGGTGACAAACATCTGCCTCTCAAGTCCTTTAACGAATCTTAACCAAACCTAATAAACAAGGCATCTAGATAGAAATCGAATACCCCTTATAGTCCAACCAAACCTCCACAAACTACAACCTTCATGAAAATCAGCCCAACCTAACAATTCTACAATACACGACTTACAAGGCCCAAAACCATAGGTCAATAGTCACAAATGAACAATCAGATGAATCAAAAAGTAAATCTCAATGTCAAGTAGATAAAGCACACGCAACATGTACATTAATCATAATTGACAAGCAAGTCACACATAAGCATCAAATGCATCAAGTCACAATTATCAATCTCTCACCGAAACCATTTCCCATTGGCACAATATCACTAGCCTTAACCAGCTTCCATCGGCTTTATATCAATCACTAGCTGAAAATGACCTGGGCGAAAATTGCACTCACCGGCAAGACATCGACGTTATAAACCATCACATGTCTCATCATAATGCTCAATAATCAATGCACACAAGCAATATCACACCACATGTAAGAGATAACCAATCATACAATTCAAGTGCACATTCATACTTTCAAGCATTTCATCAACAATTAATAAGGGTCATAAGAAGGAAATTTACATTATCATGTCTATCACACATCTATTTTCATTTCAACCCCTTTTTATTCATTTGGATTTATCAAGTGATCAATTAAACCCTTCACCTCATTCTCATTACTTCTAACATGCAAACAATGAAAGAAGTATATGAATTCTACTAGAATACAAGGTTTAGGAGATCACTTTCCTTAAATCATACAAATAATCACTCTAAGAGTTGAGTCTTTCTCTTATGAATCACTTCCAAAGCCACTCAATCTATAACAATTAAATATTCATAATAAATCTTCGAAAACAACAATACCCACACCAAGTACTTTTAAAAATGGGTCAACCAACTTAAAACCCAATTCTAAAAGTATAGTTTGAATCCAAAATTTAAAACTTAAAAATTTTACTCAAGTCTTTAGGAACTCATTGGGGAAATCAATTCAAAAAAGGACTCATAATTAGTTCAAAATCTCTATTTTAGCTAAGAACTTGTGTTCTTGAAAAATCTTACCTTTTACCAATCAAAATTTCAAATTTTGATGTTAGAATTCATTAATAACCAAATAAAAATGAAGGTTTAAAATCAAGAAATCTTACCAAAATGATTTAACACAAGAAATACTTTCAAAAATCGTGACCAAGGGTTCCCCAAGCTGAAAAATGGAAAATGGGTCTTAAACCCTGAAAATGGCAGGAGAAAAGTCCCCTCTCATGTTGCAAAAGTGGTCAGGTCCCGCTTAAGCAAACCCCGCTAAAGCCGGGGGTCTCTCTTTTGTGAACTAGGTCCCGTTTAAGTGAATCTCGCAAAAGTTGGGGGTCTTTCTTTTGCAAAACAAGTCCCAATTAAGCGACCATCGCTAAAGCGGACCAGGTCCCGCTTAAGCGAAGACTACAACACTAGAATTATTAGCCAACACAAAAACATCGAAAGGACCCTCATAATTCATTTAGAACCCTATGACAAAAAACACATGTGCAAATAAATTATACTTGATGTTTTAGACTCAATGAAATCATCCAAATACAAATCTGAGGTCTCCTTGACCTCACATCCGTGAAAACCACAAGAAACAAACTCAATGTCTTAAAGGCTAAAACAAATTGAGGACCTCCCAAAAAGTCATGCAAGACCTCACCTAGGACTAAAATCATCCCCTGAATCCAACAAAACTCTCAGAATTCTGATTCGAGCATCCAAACCCTGAACGTTGACCAAAGTCAATCTAAAGGCTAAATTTCCACAATTTCACAACTTAGGACATCAAATCCTCAGGAAGACTTCAAATTTGAATCTACCAATTGTCACAGATCATATTTCACATTCTGAAACTAATGGAATCAACAAAATTCTATTCCGACTCTCGAAACTCCAAAAGACTCCAAAAACTATTATTAAGCAACTTAGCCTTACAACATACCAAATTTTCTATTAATGAAATCAAAGTTCAAAACCAACTTTCCAAAAACATAAAAATTAAAGACTCGGGGTTAATATCGAAAGGTGCAAAATGGTAAATTCACGAAACTTTTAAAAAATGACCGGTCATTACATTTTTTTCTATATAAACCATATTTTCTACGTTCTCTCCTAACTTTAAACCCTCACCCTTCAAAAATCCAAAAAACTCTACTGTGAAGCTCATTGAGTTGAAGTTGCAAAGCTTCATTGAAGCTCTCTAGTTTTTCTCTTCATTATCTTTAATAATTGGTATGTTGCTCCATTTTTCTGATTTTTAGGCTTTCATAATGTGAAAATGTAGTAATTATTTTATGTTATGGCTTAGTTTCTTCAGAAACTATTTCTTAAGATTGAAATTTGTGCTATTAAAAAGGAGTTTTAATACTTTTAAATTGATATATCTGAGTCAAATATAATTGGAAATGCAAAATAGCATGTGAAATCCTATGTGGATAGCTTAAAATTTGCGTTAAGATGAGGTCTAAGTAACCCATTCGTATTATGTAGTGCATGAAATTTCTCTATAATGGATTGAGTGAAGTCAACTGTATGGGTAAAAAAACTATCATTATTTAAATATTTGAGCTCTGGACTAAATATTATGAATGAGTAGCACTCATGATTGTTGTTAAATTGATTTGAGTGGTTATAATCTCTTGGTGAGGATGAAATTGAGAATGAGAGATGCTTAATTGCTAAATTTCTTTCTTATATGCTTGATGAGTTCCAATGATAGATGGGGTAACATCCTTCTTAAGAAAGATGGTCAAGGTTTGTTTGAAATTGTTATGTGTATCCTTCATGGAAGTCTAAGTACCCATTAGACATAATTGATGAAAGCTTGAGCTGAAATTAGACCATTTTTCGTAATAGTGTCACATGTGAAGCATTGGCGCTTCACAATGGTTATCCAACATTTTGTAGGTGCAATACTGATTAAGAATGAAATTTAAATTTTTACTAACCTCGACTTGTGTTTCACTTGTGACTCGTAGGTCTCCATTGGTGAGATATTGATGATATGCCGGTTCACACAGATATTTACCGGGATACTGTTTGTAGTTGCATTTGCGCTAACAGTGTGCAATTTAACATCTGCGATCCTTCGATCTAATGTCACTCTCACTATGAGCAGAAGTCTGAAATTCTTCTTTCATTCATATTCCTTTTTTTTTGTTAACTTTTTTTAGTTTTATCTATTTTTCATAAATGGAAATACCAAAAATATGTACTTGTTCATGTGTTAACACAACTTCTCTTGCAGAAATTAACTTCAATAAAGGGCCAATCGCGAAAGCATAACCAAAAGCCCTCCTCTTCCAAGGGAAAAATAAAGAGTAAGAACACAGAAAAAGCTCCCCAAACACAGCCAATAAGGTGGAGCGCATCTGATTTTGCATTGAGGGAGTAAATATGAGATATACTCTTTCAAAACCAACCAAACCTTAACGCCGGAGAAAAGATTCAACATAGACTATGATGACTTGGATGAGGAAGGTGATGCTAAGTTTGAAGATAATGATGAGGAGTGATTCAGAAAGTGCTTTCCCCTTTTGACTTTATTACGATAATATTAGGGATAATGCTTATTTTTAGTTGTGGTGTTTATTTGGTCATTTCATTCTTATTGTATGTGTGGCTTTGATGCCGAAGTGATGGATACTTTTTATTTTTATTATGTCCTTTGCATTTGTGAGGAATGGTTTAAATATCCTTGTTGTTGTCGTATAGAATGATGAACTATGCTTTACCTGGCATGCTTTTATTTGTGATGAATTCTAGCCAGTTTGATCTTACATTCTCTATTGTATTACTTCCCATGCTTGATAATCACTTTTATGTTACTTCAATAAGCCTCATTCTCTCAATGAATTCATGAGCGCACGATTCAACATCATCTTTGTGAATAGTAGTTAGTTAAATAAACTCCAAGGGTTTCCTTTGTGCCACAATTCTTTCCCAAGGAGCAAAAGTTTCTTGATCCTATTCTTTTCTTTGAGTCTTTTTGAGTTGAACCAGGTTGGCGTTTCCTTCTAATAGATTGAGAGGTGGCTTTCTTAAGAAAATGTCAAGTTTTAGTTTTAAATTGAGTCTTGTGTCACACCTCTTGCAAGAGGGGCCACTATTTTTTTGTTGATTGGCAACCAATGGTTGAAAATAATTTCAAAATGGGAAAAGTGAATTGGAAGCAATATCTTTTCACGACTCCTACATTCTTTATTTGGGTTTGTGATTTACAAGTAGGAATAAAACTCTTCCGTTGTTGTTAGTCAAAAGTCATTTTGTTTAATTGATTTGGAGACTAACTTGAAAATTTGTTGGGTGGTGATGCCTTGTGTGGTAAGGCTTTTATTCATGCTTGTATATGCATGTTGTCTAGAACTTGCCCCAAAATGTATTTCAAGGAAAAATTTTATATGTGGCTTGGCTTGAAAGTGAACCTATTTCCTTTTTGACAAGCCACTCTACTAAAAATTTTCCCAAATTGATGCAATCTTTGTCAGCCCCTTTGAACTTGAACTGAATGTTGTTGGCCACCATGTTGCATATTAGCTAACTTTTTGTGAGGCAATGATTAAGACCTTGAGATATTATGCTCCTCTATTTTTTGTACCCTCATGTCTCCCTAAATGCTAATAACTTGTGGTGTAAGCTGAAATCCTACGTTTGGGAGAGGAAAAATTGAATGAGTTGTGATGTAGACAAAAGCCTAAGTTTGGGGGGTTTTGTGCAACCATGAGAAAAAAGAGAAATGAGAGAAAACATAGAGCGCCAAAAGATTCAAAATGAGAAGTGCTTTAGTGAATCCATAGATGAAAGAATATTAAGAAGGAAAACAAAATGTTGGTGCTAGCTCATAGTTAGCACATTCCTTAAGTAAAAAGAAGAATGGGTGTTTGAAATGAGTGGACATCATGAAAGGGAGAAATAAGGTTGAAGTGATTTGAAAATTTGAGTGGAGTGCTCAAAAGAAAAGTGAAAGCATTAGGGAGACATCTTAGTCACTTAACCAAATGATACCATACCTTTTACCAAGCCTAAGTTAAACCCACAAGTTCTTGGGATTTTGAGCCTTGTCAATATATATTAGTGGTGATTTATATACTGGAAAAGTGTATGACTCAATGTGTGTATACTTGAATTCATTGAAAGTGAGTGTTTTTCATGATCTATAATCCCTGTAATTGTCATTCATATGTGTGTGCGAGAGTCTCTCTTGTGTGAGTGGCATTACATCATTCATTTGAATTATGACGTCTCTATTATAATTAAGCTGCATAAATGTGACAAATTCGTGTGAATTCTTGGGCAAACCTTAAAAGTGGATGCCATCGACTTGAGATGTTTTAAAATCATTCTGGAATGAAGAATTATCCAAGTTTTATTCCTCAAAAGTGCTTATATTGTGAAATAATATAGGCACAAGTGATATATGCATTAGTACTTTCATTGTACTGAATATGGAAAATATGCATAAACATAAACGTGTAACATGCTAAGTCTTGTAAACATGATAATGCATGGCCAATTAAAACATATCAAATTTTGATAAGAAAAATCATAAATCATGAGACAAGGTCAATGCAACATTGGAACGTCATAACATAAACTTAAATCATACTCTTTGAGGACATTATAAGCTCTCTTGAGAGAACCATAATCTTTTGTGGGATATTTACCAGTAACTGACATAGACCATGTGATCTATAACATGAATCTGAAGTCTTTTCTGTAGCAAAAAAAGATTTTCTTACTTGCCAAGATAAGGACCATGCTCAGGTGGATCCACTAGATATGTCCAATTGGGACAAAGTCCTACATGGCAGGTAGTTATGGGAAAAAGGAATTTCTACTAGAGACCTAACCACAATTAACGGGAGAGCCTCCATCCCAAAGTCTTCTCAGTGCTAAGTAAACATCCAATATAAATAATCATAATCATATCATAATCATAATACTTGAAAATGTAGGAATCTATTAATACCAATCCAATCATAAATACGTTATTGCAATTCTAAGCTCTTCAATGATAAGTCTATAAGACATTATTGCAGATCATTGTCACAGCCCAAAGTACTCCCTGAACATGACATGGCGTATAAGAGCCCAAGAGGCCCTACAAAAGTAACTTGACATGCATACAATAAAATATAATAGATAAAAATAAAAAAATCTCATAGAATAGGAAAGTTTGACATAAAAAATGGAAATCTACTCATAGTCTTGATAAGACATTTAATACATCAAAAGAAGTCGTCGGGGAAACTTAAAACATATGAAATCAATAAAGGTGTTATGGTCCTCGGAACATGAGGACTCACTAAATCTTCAATATACTAAGCAATCCTGTAGCAACGAACAAGGCGCAAGAGATCATTAGACACTACATTAGTTAGACAATGTAGGAACATATACGCATTAGTACATGGAATGTACTAAGTATGAGGGGTATGTATAAAAATGTAAAACATGATCATAAGGGGACAAATCAAAGACATGATATGCATAACAAAGCTAAACATAGTGAAATCATTTAAAGAAGAATCGTAAATCATGAACATGGTCAATGCATCTTCAAATCATAAGGAAAGCTTTGTAAAACGTCTGAAGTAGTATTAGTTCATTTTGTGGGATATTGGCTTTAACCATCAATAGACCATGCGAGCCATAACATGGAATCCAATGTAACCCCCACACTGAGAAGGGAGAGTCTACTTGCCAAGGCATAAATCCATATCATGATTCATATTCTATTTGTGGATTCACTAGCTATGTCATTAAAGAAAATCCTACAGGGGCATGCAGTTTGAAATTAGAGGTTGCTACTAGAAACTATCCTGTTTGAGCCTCGACCTAAAAGTTCTCTCGATGCTAAGTTAAATCCCAATGAAATAGTCAATTTTATAATCATCATATCATACACGGAAGAGAACAATTAAGTTACTAATCCAAGCTTAAAATATCATAGAGTAGCTCATTAAATCTTGAATAAAAAATGTGTGAGAAAGCCTTTCACCAATCATGATTCCTTAATGTGTGACAAAATCCTTTCACAATTTCATATATGCTTATCTTAAAGTAACCTATATCATAATACCTTTATTTTCATAAAATATGCATAGCCTTCGTGAAAACATCATTTATAGATTCATAGTTTCTTTATAAATTCATGTCTTTGAGAGCAATGTGTGAGAAAACCTTTCACCAATCATGATTCCTTAATATGTGACAAAATCCTTTCACAATTTCATAGATGCTTATCTTAAAGTAACCTATATCATAAAATCTTTCTTTTCATAAATCATGCATAACCTTCATGAAAACATCATTTATAGATTCACAGTTTGTTCATAAATTCAGTCTTTGAGAGTTCATAGTCAATAATCATGATCAATGCATGGGTTCATGTGATATCAACTGGAAAACATGTATTTGAATCAATACCATAATAATAAGATCAAATGAAATAATTGAATCAACACAACTAGAATCCATGAAGAATTGAATGAAAACCTAATCAAATTGATGAAATTGAATTTGGAGAATTGAGAAACCTTTGGGAATCAATGGGTGAATGGAACCTATCAATGAAACCCTACATACCTTGAGAATCAAAGCCCAAAAGCAATGGTGAAAAATGAGACTTGATTTTAAAACCCTAGCTTCTTCTTCTGTGAACTTGATAGAGAGTTGAGGAAGACGAATGTGGATATGAATTCAGAATTTGTGTGAATGAGAGAGTTAGGGTAGTTTTAAGGGTAGAAGGATAGTTATATGACTTAGAAATATGGGTAAAATGACACAGTATAGACATTTAATGCATAGGAATAACCCAAATACCCTTAAAAATAACTGTCGGATGGTTCATATGGTTTGGACCTACGGTCCGTAGAACTTCCTATGGTATGCACTAGTCAACCATAGTACCAACATTAGAAATCCAAAATTCACCTTACTTTCCACGACCTTTCTATGGTCCGTTTACTTTCCATGACCTTTCTATGGTCCGTCTAAATTCCTATGGTCTATAGAACCCATCTGTAAAAAACCAAATTTCAGTTTAAAAATTTCAATGAGTCTGGAACCTTCTTACGGAACCCACCTATAACTCGTCAACCTTCTTACAATTCCACCTGCTCATTCATAGTTCAAACTTCAAAATCTTGAAATTGCAAAAACTCATCTTCAAGTCAACGAATCCCTTCCTACGATTCGTAGAAATTCCTATGGTTCGTAGGTTGGACTCGTAGAACCTACTTCAGTGCCAAAAATATGTATTTTCCTTTTCCTTTAAACTTTCCAACTTTCGGGGTGTTACATTCATATTGTGATATGTATGATAAGCATTATTGAAAACATTTATTATATGTGCAACTAAATAGATTATAATTATGTGGTCATTGGGCCATGTGGGAGAATGTAACTTATTATTTTATTTATGGCCTAATTAATGTAAAACCCATAAATAATATTTAATAAGGAATATATCTCATTCGTACACCGATTATTTAATTGACGTAGCAGATAAAGTTTTAATTAACCTCTACAAATTGGTTCTCCAATCTTCTATTAGGGTTATTACATATTTTACATCTTTTTCATCATTGATGGTTGTGGTAACATAAGCTAGTGCAAGGCATGATGGTAAAAAGACCAGTTTTATGATTCATGCTTCAGGTATATTATTATACTAGTCTCTAGGCATGTGCATTGCACGTGTGTCATGTGTTAATTAGTACCAAAAAAATTAAATGATATAGTTGCTACTAAAACTTGCAAGTAATATTGAGTAACGAAATTTTGAAAGAGAAGTATAGTTGTTTGTAGTTTTACACAATCAATTGAATTGGTATATGTGATATTTTTCTTATATAGTTCTAATATCTTATACGTACTACAACACTTACCTTTATTTTTTTTTAATATTTCAACAACAAATAGTTTATATGTGATATAAGTAACGTTGATTATGTTTGCAAGTGTTTCACACATCTTAAAGTTTGTATCTTGTGCAAGAAATTGTAACATCATCCATTTTATAGACACATGCATATAAAGAAGTTGTTGCCGAATAAAAGTCATGTTTCATGTTGTAGAAATACTGATCAACATATGTTTCTTTAAGGTGGATAATGTATCATTGTCAATTTCATGGATTACACTTGTAAAATACTGTTTATTTGCGATAGAGATAGTAAATAATTAGTGACATTAGAAAATTTAATTGATATACAAAAATCCAATTGCACGTACAACTTTCTTTGTTTGATTCAAGATTATTAGTCCTTTCATATGTAAATTTGACAGGAAAATATTAATTAAATTATTTAAATATAATCATATTACAGAATATAATAAAATCGATATATAGTCATGAATAAGGAATTTGATATAAATGGTTGAAATATTTAAAATATCTTATTTAAAAATAATGGGTGTACATCTTCAAAAGTATCCACTCAAAGGAATAATAATTTTGTATGAATCTAAAGTGTATATCATTTATACTACTAAAAGATGTCCTCCATATCACAATTTTCCTACAGATTACATTATATTTTTGTGAAAATGAACATCGTGCCTATTACTTACTTGATGATGTGAATGAGAAGTGAATAATTCAAAATCATAAGGTAAAAACCCGAAACAGAAGAAAAATAAATAACAATTAATAATTAGCTAAAACAAATCATGAAAACGATATATATTAAAGAAAAACAAATAGAGGAAATATCGAGAACTATACATAGAGAGGATACAATGTAAAGAAATGATAATAGATTACAATATAAATAGATTTAATGAAGTTACCTATTCATGTTCCCAACTAAAGAGATTCCATGCATATGTTCTACCATTCAATTTAATTTAATTAAATTAAATACGTCATAGAAAACTGAAAATATCTTGATGCTTAGAAAACTGAAAATACTATGATGCTTAGAAAACTGAAAATGCTTAAAATCCATATTGGAGGAGGTGTAACTCATAACTAATGAATATAAAAATAACATTTGTGTTGTATTAGTAGTTAATAATTAATTAATATAAATACTTTACAATATTTTAATTTAGTGTAGGGGCAAAATGTGTAATTCAACTTTGAATTTTGGTTCCCACTTTTAATAATATATATGATATATGATTAATACAAATCTTTGTAATATTAATGTATTTGAGATCCTGATGTCCATTAAGTTTTGCTCACACACTAGCCTTAAAATTTGAAATAAAATGTGCACTTTTTGAAAATTGTCATATTTTTATACTAGTTAAAATCAGTTTGACATAAATGTGTATGCTAGGTTCACAATATCGGCCAACTATTCGCTTCTGACAGGAGGATATCAACCAATCCTAAACCATATATGGTGTTTAAATCAAGAAAGGTAATTAAAAATTAAAAACATAAGTGAGAGACGTTACCCTAATCAGAAATCCAAAATTCACCTTACTTTCCACGACCTTTCTATGGTCCGTCTAAATTCCTATGGTCTGTAGAACCCATCTGTAAAAAACCATGTTTCAGTTTAAAAATGTCATTGAGTCTGAAACCTTCCTATGGAACCCACCTACGACTTGTCAACCTTCTTATGGTTACACCTGCTCATTCGTAGTTCAAACTTTAGAAATTTGAAATACTCATCTTCAAGTCAATGAATCCCTTCCTACGACTCGTAGAAATTCATACGGTTCGTAGGTTGGACTCGTAGAACCTACTTCCGTGCCAAAAATTTATATTTTCCTTTTCCTTTCAACTCTCCAACTTTCCGGGTGTTACATTCATATTGTAGTATGTATGATAAACATTATAGAAAAAAATTATTATATGTGCAACTAAATATATTATAGTTATGTGGTCATTGGGTGATGTGGGAGAATGTAACTTATTATTTTATTTGTGGCCTAATTAATGTATAGCCCAAATAATATTTAATAAAGAATAGATCTCATTCGTACACCGATTATTTGATTGACGTAGCAGATAAAGTCTTAATTAACCTCTACTAATTGGTTCTCCAACCTTATATTAGGGTTAAAAAATATTTTACACCTTTTCCATTATTGATGGTTGTGGTAACATAAGCTAGGGCAAGGCATGGCTGTAAAAAGACTAGTTTTGTGATCCATGCTTCAGGTATATTATTTTATAATACAAATCTTTGTAATATTAAACCATTTGAGATCCTGATGTGCATTAAGATTTTCTTACACACTAGCCTTAAAATTTGAAATAAAACGTGCACTTTCTGAAAATTGTCATATTTTTATACTAGTTAAAATCAGTTTGACATAAATGTGTATGCTAGGTTCACAATTTCGGCTAACTATTTGCTTAATTTCTGATTGGAGGATATCAACCATCAATCAATCCTTAACCATATATGGTGTTTAAATCAAGAAAGGTAATTAAAAATTAAAAAATCAGTGAGAGACGTTACCCTGATTAATGTGGATGGTATTTCATCTTCTAATGAAGAGAGTACTTTTGATTTAAGATCCTACTTGAATTGACTTACTTTGAAAAAAACAAGTCACTTTTTAATCGGGCGAGGCCCATTTATTCATAAAAACAAAGAGAATATTTACAAATAACCGAGCCCAAAAGTGATCCGGTCCAGAAACAAAAGCATAAGCAAAGGTTACAAAATATCTGAGAGAAATCATAAAAACAAAAAGTATATTAGAAAAGTGAGAACACGAACAGTCGGAAGCTTCCAACTTCTTCCTTATACGCTCCTCTAAAATCCCAATCTTCATACACTTCCATTGTTGTAATTCAAGCTACAATCATGGTGAGATCTTTAATTCTATCTACAATCAAAGTGAGATCTTTAATTCTTTCCCTGCAATGTTAAAAGAGTTTCAATGCATATCCTCTTATGGTTTTCAAACGATGACATAGTGATGGAATCACTCTCGTCTTCATTCATTTGAACCAATCGAAACTCTAAGGTTAGTTCTTCATCTCATTACTCTACCTTGTTTGTCTCTGAAACCAATCATCATGGGAGTTGTGAATCCCTCGGTTAGATCTACTACTAGTAAGTGCAGATCTTGGTGTAAATGTAACTCGTCATGTAAAACAAGTTCTACTATTGTGCCGAAGCTTAACTCTAGCCTTCAAAATGTGCAGATACACTATCCACAGATGATATGACCAAAATTAAGGCTCTATGTTTGAGCTCTATCTAATTGTAGTTTTATCTCCCTACAAAGTATTAATGGATTGAACCCCATTCAGGATTAATACCATTGTTTAAGCCATTATTTGGACAATTATACCACAATGAAATTAGAGAAAATTTATGTTGCATCCTTTTGTAGGTTTCTATAGATTCACTTTGTTGATGGTGATTTTTAGCTGAAACTAAAATTTTGATTTGGTATTAATGGACACCCCAAGCTCTCACCAGGTGTAAGTACGCAAATCTATTGAATTTTCATCAAACTTTAGCTTATCATTATAGAAAATTTTACCTTAGCAGATTGAACTTACATGTAATCAGTAATGGATCATGGACTATGATATACATACCACTATTTGCTCTGTTAATTGTGTAGATGCCTCCTTATGTATGGTGTACCATATTTGGCTAGATTATGTCTGTATGTATATATATATATATATATATATATATATATATATATATCTAAGAAGAGTTTAAGATACTGAAATAAAACTCAAACACTAATCCTGAATCTAACTATGTCTGAAATAAAACCTCCAACTAACTAAAGATGTTGGGACATGCCCAACTACTCTAGCAAATACTGCAAACTGAAAAGAAAAGACTAAATATAGAAGCATGTCTATTGTCCTCGATATGTGAGGATTCACCACTAAAGCTGCTGAACTGAAGATTGGGAACCGATCTATGCATGATCAGAATGCTGAGGACCTGAACCTACATCACGAAAAGATGTAGTGTAGAGTATGCTTCAGTACTTGAAAGGTATTGAGCATGCATGATAGAATAAAGCTGCATAAAACATATAACTGAACAAAGCGATAAGGCAATTATATAATATGAACACGATAAATATACTAAACATATTGAATATGGACTAACTAAATGCAGTGACCAAGTTTATAACATGCTGAAACTGAATATTGAACTGTGACTGATAACTTGAGAGTTAATAATAAGCGACATAAAACCACATGAGCTAAATATAGATTCCGATGTATGCGCCCCATCGAGAGGACCCAATATACCTTGCCAAGGGTATAGACGCATGACTGGAGTGACTACTAAGTATAATGACCACAAAGGGGACTTACCTACGGGGGCATGTATTTCTGGGACTATGAGGGTGAATGAACCTTGTCCAACTAGGTATTTAAGCCTATTCCCAATAGAATGCATAAAATACAATATAACTGAAATAAACTGGATAGCTCAATGTTCTGAAATGCTGACTGAAAATGCATCATTAATTTACTGATAATGAAACATTCTTAACTGAAGCATATATATCTAAGTAATCTGACCTAGCAAGTGTAATTCATGAACTAAATGAATCTACACAACTAGGTTCTGAGTTTCAAGCAAGAACTAAGCAACAATTCCATGAAAACATGATAATCTTATTTGGATTAGCCTAACAACTGAATCACAACATAAATTTGAAATTCTAGAAACCCTAGGTCTAACATGTTGTAGAGAATCAAGAATCTGACTGAATTCTAGGGGCCTTATAGGTGAAAGGAACCCACTAGTCAAATCCCACATACCTAGTGATGAGTTTCACAAAGAAATGTTTTGATTTCGAGGCTGGAACAGATGAAACCTTGCTGCATTCTTGGACTAGGGCTGCTCAACTGCTTTTTTCTCTTTTCATTCTAATTGGGTGAATTTTGGAGAATGAGTTGACTAGGGTAGGATCTAATATAATTGCTAGGCTAAAACTGACCAAAACTACACAGTTTAGGGCTTAAATGACGTAGTTTAGGTGTCCAACGCTTAGGGAAAAGACCAAAATGACCTTGACTTAAAAGTTGTTGGGACCAACTGACAGACCTGGTCCACAAATCGTGGTCCTAACTACAGTCTGTCCTGGTCAGTCATCGAATGGCTTCAAAGGCTAGGACCTGGAGAGTTTGAACCGTGGACCTAGTCAACGAACCGTGGTCCCACCTATGGTTCGTAGGTCCTTGCTTGGTTCTGGGCTTTGCTAAATTTTCCTAGGGTTCTGGGGATTCTAAACTACGGACATGGTCTACCAGCCGTGGTTCAACCAATGGTCCGTATGTCCTAGCGTGGGTCAAGACGTTACTGAATAATTGTGGGGTTCTGTGAAGGGAGCTGCAAGTGGCCAACCACAGATCCTACCTACGGTTTGTGGGTCACCCTACGTTTTGTAGGTGGCACCTGCAACTTCTGGAAATCTGTATTTTTGGTCTGTCTAGAATACACAGTGTTACATTATCTCTCCCTTGGGAACATTCGTCCTCGAATGAAGACTAAACTAGTTGAATATGGAGGGAAAGAGCTGCAAACCCTACCACTAAATACTTGAAACTGAAATCTGACTGAACTAAGTTCTAAGGACATGTAGATACACTGAAAACAAAAGTATAATTGAAGGAACATGATACTAAGACCGAATCTATGCCTGAATGACCGAAAAATTGGAGGGGAACTATTACCTCAAGATGGAATGGAATCGAAAGGGAAGTGATGAGGATACTTGGTCTTCATGGCTGTTTCTGCTTTCCAAGTAGCTCCCTCTATGGACTGGCTCCTCCAGAAGACCTTAACTGAAGTGACTCTGTTTCTCAACCTTCGAATCTGATGATCAAGAATCTCAACTGGCACATCCTCATAAGTGACACTATCTTTCACAACCATACTTTCCAATGGTACTATAGATGTTGGATCACCCATGAACTTCTTCAACAACGAAATGTGAAAGACTGGATGTAGTGCTGCTAGTTATGCTTCCCTTTCTTGCCAAATCTCATCACCCCTTCATAGGTTACACTTTTGAAAAAACCCAATCATATATTTGGAACTCCAAGTCCCTTCTTCTTACATCTACATAGGACTTATGGCGACTCTGGGCTGTCTTAAGTCTATCTCTAATTAGTTGAACTTTTTCTATGGCATCATGAGCCGAATCTGGCCCCATCAAAGATGCTTCACCTACTTCAAATGAACCAATTGGAGATCTACATCTACGCCCATATAATGCCTCATAAGGGGCCATCTGAATGCTGGAATGGTAGCTATTATTGTAGGCGAACTTTATAAGAGGAAGGTAATCATCCCACTACCCTTGCAGTCAATCACACAAGCTCTCAACATGTCCTTTAAGGTCTGAATGGTACAATCTATCTGACCATCCGTCTATGGATGAAATGCTGTGCTAAGATTAACTTGAGTGCCAAGACTTTTCTGGAATAACTTCCAAAAATGAGAGGTAAACTCAGGACCTCTATATAACATGATAGACAAAGGAACCCCATGCAACCTGACTATCTCATTAATGAAAATCTTGGTGTAGTCCTCCGCCGAATTGGTAGTCTTAACAGCCAAAAAGCACGTAGACTCAGTAACTCTGTCAACTATCACCCAAATGGAGTCATGCTGTCTGCGTGTACGAGGTAAACCTATAATGAAGTCCATGTTGATCACTTCCCACTTCCAAGTAGGAATGTTGATCTCTTGAATCATATCCCCTGGTTTCTGATGTTCTACCTTCACATGTTGACAAATAGGGCACTTAGCCACAAAATCTACTATATCCCTTTTCATGTCATTCCACCAAAAGACTTCCTGCAGATCACAGTACATCTTAGTGGCGCCTGGATGAATAAAATACTTGGAGTAATGGGCTTCTGCAAGAATCTGCTATCTCAACTCACCCACCTTAAGAACACATAAACGACCCTGATAGTGAAGCACACCATCTTCCCCTTGGGAGAAAACCTCAACCCTTTGCTGATGAACTGCACCCTTCAGTTGAAGCAATATTAGATCACTGTCTTGCTTTTCCTTAACCTCTGCTACCATTGAAGATGTTGACCCATTTTGAACTCTTACACCACCATCTAATATGCTCATAAGGCGAACTCCTAGACGAGCAAACTAGTGAACATCCTTCGCTAGTTACTTTCTTTCTTCCTATACATGTGCTACACTACCCATAGGTAGTCTGGTACTACATTGGCCTTACTAGGATGGTAAAGTACATTCATATCATAGTCCTTGAGGAATTCTCTATGTGAAGGCTCCCATCCCACGAGACCTACTTTTGGGAAAACTCGGACTCTACTATGTGAGAGTTCTCCCTTTACTTTGGAAGCCCAGACTCAACTAGGTGTGAGCATCCTCTCTTCTTGGTGACCCAGACCCAAATATGTGTGAACTTCCTTCTCATTGTCAATATCCATTAGGGCCAAGCATACACCACCTTAGACTAATTATTAAGCCTTGCTTAATTCATGACTCATGGAGGGATGTCCTTGACAACCAATCCATGTTTCAAGTGAATCTATCAATTTATGCATTCAAACATTTATAAGGTAGATTAGGTGGGTAATGTCCTTCCCCATCTATGATAGCTACTAGTCTACCATTCTCATATAGGATTCACTCTCAAAGCCCTATAATTCTACCTTCATGACTACAAGCCTCACTCTCAAAGCTTTACT